>CAUYQV010072762.1:0-62427 GCA_963574575.1 Galagoides demidoff
CTGACTCATCCATTGCCCACTTTGTGGCTTTCATAGCACTTATCACAGAGCTTTCATGATCCCCTTATTCGTTTGCCTAACTTGTCTGCCTCTGCCACTGGAACGAGCAGCTCAGAGTTCTGAGCTGTATCGCACCTGTCCTCTGACCCTGGCACTCAGCCAGGGTCGATAAATGCCTGGGAAGGCATGTTAGTGAGTGCAGGTTAGCACTGAAGTTAACAGATGGCTCGCAGGCCCCTGCAGGTGCTGTTATTGGGTCATTCTAGGCCCTCACCCAGTTTGGACTCAGCTGCTCACCTCTCAGGGCCACCTGACACAACGAGGTTTCCAAGGTGTGCCGGAAGCTCTCAGCAGTAGAAAAGTCTGGTTGCTCAGGGGTAAGAAGGAAGAACAGGTTTCTTTAAAGCAGTGGGGTCTCATACTGGAGCATAAATCAGAATTCCCTGGGGGCTTCTTCAAGCTCAGATTGTTGGACACATCCCCAGAGTAGAGGAGGGCAGGAGGGAGAATTTGCATTTCTAGCAAGTTCCCGTGATGAAAAGCATAGCCTTAAATAATTCTGGAATTCTAGAAAAACATTTGGGGACTGCGGATGAGAGTGAGGTGGGGGCTTCTGTAAGGAACTCTATGTTTTGTGAGTTCTGTACAGAAATTTTGTGAGTTGCTAATATTTGTGGAATGGGTGTTTTGTAGGGGAAGAGAGAAGGCCTGTGTTTCTCTGAGGGGGTGAGGAAAAAGGACAGGAGTGAAAGAAAGAACTGGTGTGTAATTTAGGATGTATGTGGAAGACAAGGGTGTGTGTGTGGGCACACAGTTTTATGGCACCGGGGAGGTGCACGTGGGGGTGTGTGCTGGCTCCATGAGAATTTATAGGGCACTGTAGCAGTAAATGAATACCAAAAAATGAAAAGCCACAAAACTAAAACCTCAGCTCTAATAAGGCAGCAGTTCTTAGACTAAGGTGTGTACAAAATCCCCTGGAACTTAATGAAAAATATGGAGGCCCAGGTTAATTGCAGTAGGACAAGCCCTCTGCCCTGTGGTGCTAGCAAATTCTCCAGGCTATTCTGATATGACCAAGGATGGATGCTCCCTGTGATATGGAAGTTCTCACATGGACGGCCCATTCCCCTTGGCCATGGCAAAGAAAGAATATGCTAGAATAGAATTCAGATATGCTTTGGACCCATTCCAAGTTATTTGTTCTGTGATTTGGGCAAGGGGTCCCTTTGCATTTCTGACCTCAGTTTTCTCATCTGTAAAATGGGCACAGGGTTAAACAGGAGAACCTCACCTGGCCTGGCCTCAAGTAAAGCACGTGCTAAAGGTTTGTGGAATCTACTTCTTTTAAAAAAATTTTTATTTTTTGGTTCATTTTTAAAGGTTCTTTGTTCATCCTACCTTTCAATCAGGAACATTAGTCCAACAAAGAGATTTAGCTATGCAACCTTACGTTTTAAGAAGCCACACGATACACTTGAAGTCTTGCTCAGGCCTCAGACTGTGACATCTGTGATAAATCTTTCTGAGAATGGGGCAACTTGTCACTCCTCAGAACCACCCTTGGTGGCAAAACGGGTCAGCCTGCGGCTTCCCTTTCACTGGTTCAGAGCCTCTCCCACTGTCAAAGAAGCAGCCATGATGTGGTGATCTTTGTAACAGTGTTTGTGAGTCTGGTCGAGGACAGTAGGATGGGGGGTAGGAGAAAGGACACAGAAACCCACCAATGTCGGCTCTTTAATTATAACAGAAAGTTAGGGCAGGTTAAGCCGATCATTTCCTTGAACTTTTGCACTGGGCAAAATACTCTCTTTTGGACACCCACTTTTTATTTTAGAGGTTTCCTGATTCTTGCCCTCAACGACTCCAGGTCACACCCCTGCCTATGATCCTCCAATGGCGTCTCACTGCCTTTGACATAAGATAGGGACTCCTCAGCGGGGAGGATGTCAAACCTGACTATGTGATAGAGTCCCCTGCACCTGGGCATTGTCTGGAGCCAATTTTGGCTGTCATGAGTGGGGAGGAGCAGAGTAGCTACTGGTATCTAGTGGGTAGAAATTGGGGATGCCAATAAACATCTTGCAGGGCACAAGATGGCCTCCACCACAAAGACTTACCTGACCCCGAATGCCAGTAGTGCTGAGGGTGGAGCCCCTGCTCCTCTCTCTACCAGGCGTGAGGACCCCTGCCCTCTCCAATCTGGCTTCTGCTGCTTTTTCCACCCTCATCTTCTGCTTATTCACCCTCCCCGTCCCCATCACAGTCTTTTTCCTGGAATCTGCATTTTAAAGACCTTCTTCCCTGGTGCAGGAGGTCTGGGGTCTACCATCCTGCAGATGAGGGTCCTGCTGCTTCTAAAACAACCCGTCCTCCCAGAACCAAAGAACTCTGTGACAAACATCTGCTGTCACCTACTCATTTTACAGAAGGGGAAACTGAGGCCGAGGAAATCTTGCAGCAAGGTAGAAGGGTGAGAGATGATTTCATTCAACTCTCTCTGTATCGGTTTTCAAATTCCACTTGGAGTTTTTAACATGAACGATCCAGACTGCCCATAGCTTTGCAATAATCCCCTAATGACCCAATTGCAAAACAATTTAGCAATCCTGCTGCTAATAGCATTTAGCAACTGGGTAACTAGTTGGTTGTTACTCATTTACCTGACAGCCATCCATGTTGCATTGCAAGGAGGCTAATCTTAGAAATACTTGTTAACTTCAATGATAATTACTAAGTAATTGGCTACAATGTACCATTGTGAATTTATCTAGACTATGCCAGGTAATTATCTGGTCTCATGTTCCCTGTAAAATAAATCTAGGGTCCCCAGACTGTTCCAGTGGGTTGGCTATTGTCCATCGACCTCTGCCAGCCAATCGTGCGAATGCAAGCGATTAATCAGATTACTCAAATATTTGGTTTCAAATTGAACGTTCAGATAAGGAACTTGGAGAGCCAACAAGGGGACAGCACTGAGCGGGAAAGAGGGATGCACGGAGCTCCTCCCTCAGATAAATATATAACAACAAGAATATGGAATCAATGCCACTTCTTTGGGCCTCATCTGGCATTCTCACACAAAATACCAAAACACTTCAGAGACCAATTACATGTCCCAAAGCTGCAGAGTTTTTATCATGGTGCCAGGAAAAAGCTGGGCTATTTGTGAAATCTGTAGGCAGTTATGGCGCTTGGGGAGGGGGGCTCAGAGTTTTGTACATAACAGAAAAGGGCCGCAAATGCAGCTGGCTTGCAGGATGAGCAGCACATTTTCATAATGACCACTTGTTTTTCAAGGGTGGCTGCTAACCGAGTCTGCCTATTTCCAGTTCACTGGCCTTTGGGAAGGTGGTGAGGGAGGCATGGATGCGGCAGCTCCACGGATACTGCTGAAAATGCTGGAGAACAGGGAAGTGGGAGGTCCCTGTAAGGACCAAAACGGAGAGGAGATGGTGCATTTCAAATTGCTGAATTTGGGGCTATGACAGAGTTAACAGGTCAGAAGGTGAGATAACCAGAGAAATGTGAGGTGACAGCTTAAGGTAGGACCCATAAGAGACAGATGAAGGGTATCCAGGGTGGGGAGAAGACCAGCCTCCAACTGGACTTGTGCCTACCAAGTAAAGGGCTATTGGGCCTGTTAAGAGAAGATGATGCTTACTGGACAATTAAGCTCACAAACTTGCCAGCACACATAGAACGGACAAAACCTTTGCAAAAATTCATGGAACTGTGCGGCAACACTGTCAGCTATGAGAAGCACAGCAGACCAAGTAAACATGGATAGAGAAACAGGAAAATCTTAACCGAAAATCTTGGCATGAGAAAGGGGTGTGTGAAAATGGGCTCTTGCATCACGACAATGCACCAGCTCACACGGCACTGTCTGGGAAGGGGTCTGAGCCAGTGAACCAATAACTGTGTTGGGACACTGTCCCTACTCACTGGATCTGACTCCCCCAGTGACTTTTTCTTTATCCAGAGATAAAGGAAATATAGAAGAAAAGACATTTTGATGGCATTCAAGATATCAAGGGTGATTTGATTACAACTCTGATGACCATTCCAGAAAAAGTTCCAAAATGGCTTTGAAGAGTGGACTAGGCACTAGCCTTGGTAGGTAGCTTCTCTAGGGGAGCACCTTGAAGGTGACCATAGTGATATTCAGCAATGAGGTAGGTAGCACTTTTTCTAGGAGTTGATAAACTTAATTGCCAGACCTTGTAAGACACGAAGGGGGAAGGTGGGCTAAGGGCCTGCCCAGCAGATGTGAAAATGGCCACAGGGTGTCCTCTCCCTGCATCCATGTCCCTGCAATGGGACATTGCAGACCCTCCCATTCAGAGATGAAGTCTGTTTCTCCATGCCCCGACTCTAGTTGATCACAGGAGTTGCTTCAGCCAATGGATGTTGCCCAATGTGTCATGAGCAGAAGCATGAAAATGTCTTGTGCATTAGGTCTTGACCGCTTGCTACACTTGGAAACCTGGGAACACACTGGGAATGAACCTGAGCTCGGCTATTAGGGGTAAGAGAACAGAGGCACCTCAGCTGACAGTTTGCCAAGCAATAGACACTTGAGTGAGGGCATCCAAGACTGCCCAGCCCTCCTCTGCTGACGTGGAGCTGACCACATCCACCTATAAGGACCCAGCTACTGAGCCTGGCTCAGTCCAGAACTGTCCACAGGATAGAGAGAAACCACTTCCTTTGGGGGTAGTTTGTTATTCACCCAAAGCTTACATTTGCCTAATCAGAATAGCTCATCCCATGAATATTACTGGGGCTGATCACTTCTGTCCTGTGCAGAATTGAGAGCCACCATGTTTTCCCTGGATTAAGGGAGAGATTAGAGACTCATTCCTGGATCTCCAATCCTTCCAAAGAACTTATCACTCCACACAGGAGCCACTCCGGTCAACCTCCATCTATAGAATCAATGGAGACAGACAATAACGCACCTTTTGCCTAATCACCAAGTTCTTCTCCATTTGGACTCAAGGAGGTTTTGTCTCGCAAGGGAAAAGATCAAAGACATCAGCTTTCCTCTCAAACTACAGCACCTCCCATAGCACCTGCCAAGTTGTTTTGTGAGAACTGTGGATTTGGGGTCTTGATGCTTGAGCCGAGCGTAGGAAGGGGAGCTCCTAACTGACCTTGGCACCGTGGGCCAGACCAAGAAGCAATGCCACTGCTGAGGGTGGTCCTAATGTGACAGGGGAGCAAACGCCAGAGTTTAAAAACACACCAAAGATTGTTTCACGACTGTTCAGCTGAGACCACAGCTCGTTTTGTTTGGCATGCCTCATTTTCTTAATGATAGCTCTCTACTAAGTACCCCTTCTGTGCACATGGAGACCCTGGGTGCTCAAAACAATGACAAAGACTGAAAATGTGCTCTGCAGTGTTAATGAAAGCCAGAAGAGCAGTCAGCAGAATCTTAATTCAGGGGTTGGCAAACTGTGGCTCCGTGATAGTTTTTTTTTTTTTTTTTTTGGTAAATAAAGTTTTCCTGGAACATGGCCAAGCAGATTCATTCACATATCACGGATGGCTGCTTTCAGACTACAGTAGTTGGTCTGTGTAGCTGCTACAGAAACTGTACAGCCTGCAAATGTCTACCATTGGGCCCTTTACAGAAAAAGTCGGCCGACCCCTGATTTAGTCCGAACTAGACCCGACTTTTCAGATTTCCTATTTAGGCTTCTCTCTGGGATTCTGCTTTGCAGAAGAGTTTCAACATTCAAGGTATTTTCTGGAATCTTAAATCTTAAAATCGTAGAAGTAAATAATGAATGGCAAAGCTGGGGGTGCTCTATGAACCAGAACCCTATTTCTCAACCATGCCAGAGGCAGAGCTTTGCCAGTCTGTGGGCAGGGACCAAGGAGGGACTGACCTGGTGATGATGGCCAGGTGGGGTGGGCTCATGCAGGCTCCCATGAAGAGCACCACGTTCTCGTGCCGTGTCTGCCTGTAGGCCATCACCTCCCGCTTGAAGGCCTTGAGCTGGTCTTCATTGTCCCTCTCGATGTCGATCAGCCGGATGGCCACCTCGCCGTGCCAGCGGCCGTGGTACACCTGTCCAAAGCGGCCCTTCCCGATGAGCTCTCCGATCTCCAGCTGCTCAAAGGGGATGTCCCACTCTTGAAGGAAGATGCTAGTCTGGCTGGCCTTGCGTGGGAAGCTCCGGGCTGAGAGGAGGGATAGGTTCATCTCCTCAAAGTCATCCTCAGACTCCTCAGCTTCATCATGGACCTCCTCATTCTGTGGCCAGAGCAGGAGAGAGGTCAGAGTCATGCCCTGCTCCTGCCTCCCTGTGGTCCCGCTGTATCCTGCATAGGTCTGGACATATCTCTACATGTGTCAGTGGCTGGTGTGGACACACATCTCTCTGTTTCCCCAGGTAGCTCTGGTCTAGAGGCATACTCCAATGACACAGTTGAAAGAAAGATCATGACAGTCCAATTCTCTTGTGCTAAGAGGGGAAACTGAGGCTCAGAGAAGAGAAACGCTAGGGGGAACAGTTATTCTAGTTTGCTAGGATTTCCCTGATTTTAGCACCAAAAGTCCCACATCTCGGGACACCCTTCAGTCCTTAGCAAACTGGGTTGGGTGGTCGCCCTGGGAAGGGACTTACTCTAGGTTTTCAATCAGTGTGCTGGCGTATGAGAGTATCTTAGGTGTGCTGAGAAAATTTAACTATATTCTTTTTTTCACTACTCTTTTTTATCAACATAACTTAAGTGTGCTGTGGAAGTTTAACTATAACTTAAAGTGCGATGAGATTAAAAAAAGGTTGAAAAACATTGCTCTAGGTCACACAGCCAGGCAGAGGGAGGATTAAGATTCAGGTCTCTGGACTCAAGCCCTTCCTATCCCACCAGGCAATGTGGACTTGTTTGACAGTTTATGTGTATGTGTTGATGACAGGCTGAGATATGGGTACACTGTGTGTCTGCATAGCACATGTGACAACCATCAGTATGGAATATCTTCTGCTTCCCCCAGGGAATTCAGAATTGATAATTCAAGAATTGGGAGAGGTAAGAGATACAGGTCAGAGGCCTGAGGGTCTTATGGCAGCTGGGTGGGTACAAGAGGAAGAGGTCAATAGAATGGACATAACAGCGAGACCCCATGGGCTGGAATCTCGGCTTTGTGTGACCTTGGCCAAGTTGCTTTGCTTCTCTGAGCCTTCCTTTCCTCAACAAAAGGTATGGGTAACCCAATCTGCCCTAGGAGGTGTGTGTGAGGTTTCAAATAAGATGAAGAGCAGACCTGTTGATTTCTTTATGCAGAACCGACCACCTGTATCAAACATCCACTGGGATGCCCCAGAAAAATGCACATTCTGACTCCACTCAGATATACTGAATCAAAATATCAGCAGGCCAGCCCCAGAACTCTGCATTTTTATCACGCACGCCCACATGACTCAGGTAGACTTGGGTGCGGCCACTTTTAGAGTCAGACACTCAAAGTCCAGGCATCCCTCTCCCAGCCTGGAGTCTGGGGGTGCCTTGCCTCTTGAATTCTTTTGCTGGAGTGTGGACATGGCAGGTGCCCAAGCCAGTGGGGACTCTCAGAGACCCTGGGGCAAGATGAGACAGACTGAGAGGGTGGATATAGGTTGTCCTGACCCAAAGTACCTGAGCCAGCTTCCGCCAAAGACACAGTCAGGACAAATAACGCAGGAGACACTGGCTTCTCCTAGGATCATTTTCCAACCACCACAATAGTTCCAGAAAAGAACATGATTTTCTCTGGACACCCTGACTCTATTTCCTTCCAGTTCAGAATATAGAGAGCTGAGGGGTCAGAATTCCATGATTTTCACCCAGGACACTTCATTTATTCCTCCAGCAGCTAGGGCAGGTGGAACAAAGCCCCAGAACATTCTCAACACTGCCAACGCAGCATTCCTGAGGCCCCGACCTCCTCCCACACATTCTTTAGAAGGCACTGGGGCACATCCCCCTTGGTGTTCACCCAGCTATGGGCTGACTTTTCAACTAAGAATGCAAATCTCTTGCCAACTTCCACAAAACTGGCTTTTCCATGGTACACACCATGTAATGGCCCATTAGGCTCAGCCCCAGGAGGTGCCATCAGTTGTTAATTGTCCTGGAGTTAGAACATCCATAAGATGAGGCCACTGCAGCCTCCACCTATCGCCAAGCCCTCTACATCATCAAAACCATCATTTGGCTTTGCCAAGTTCTAGGTAGTCCCCAGAGAAAGTTGCTAGACCCTGATTCTTACCTCTGATGTTGGCTCCACTTCAATTTGAAGTAATGGGTTTCCTTCCAAGCTTTAAAGAAAGAAAAGAGAGTGCGACCCTTAGGTGAAAAGGAAGGTCCATGCATTGAATTTAGTTATGTATGAAGAATCTCCAGGTGGGAAGAAGTCCTCATCACCAAGACTTTGCCTCTATAACCTTAAGCAGGGCACAAGGATATTGTTTTAAGTGGATCTTTCTGGGCTTCTCAGGGCTCATTTATCTTTATTGTTTTGGTTTCAAGTAATCTAGTAGCTTTCTTAGAAATTGGCCCAAATGCCATGGGTAGACAAATCCTCAGGCGCTTTTGGTGTTTTCCAGGAAAGTGTTACTGAGATCTCTGAAGTTTTCTCAAATTCAGAATCTCCTGGAAGACTCTCAGTATTCGTTTGTTTGTCCACTCATTCATTCATTCACTTGACTCGAACTATTGCCAAGACCAATGAAACAGAATGGAAATCAGCACAAATCTTGATTTGGAGGAATATTATATTACTACTAAAGGAGCTAAGATGTTGTATGAAAAGTAACAAGAGCCAAAAGTGAGGCAGGCATTGGATAAGTGGATTATGGTGGAAAGTCCAAGGACAGAGAATTACTGGATGTATTTGAAAGTTCATAATGTTTAAGCTGGACCTTGACAGTCACATGGACTCGGGATGTGTGAAATGAAAATAAAAAGACTGCACTGAGCTGGAAGACACAAGTGTGTGTGTGCGATGTTAACAAGCTGGTGAGCTGCAACTGTGTTCTAAGTATGTAACCATTCTGGGTGCGGCTGCTGGGGGAGGGCACAATGTGTGTGTGAGTACTGCGTGGGTATTATGGGATGTGCTCTGTGTAGAGCTGTCTTGAGTGCACATCAGTTGGGTGTACACACTAGGGGGAGATTGTGCTTTCGGGTGTATCCTCAGATTTGAGGATATTGTCTGTGTTTATGGACTGCAGCTAGAGTGGGGGGGGCAGTAAATAAGATGCTAAAGGAGCAGAAGAGCTAGAACAGGTGGAAAAAGGAATCACTGTCAATACCATGTCCCCCAATGGAATCTTAGCAGATTTCCCCCTCCCCACCTCCTCACTGGGGGGGCTTCCCCTATCCTGATTCTCACACCCAAAGAAGCTGCTGACTTGCTCAAGGGGGTCCTGGCAAGACAGGGTCCGAAAGACTCTAAGAATTAAAAGAAAGGGAAAGAAGAGTTAGTTCTTCAAAGTGGCATTTGCCGAGGGACTAACCAATCATTTATAGCACAGTCGGGAAGGCAGAAGGCAAGTGCATAATGACAGCTGCCGTGCTGGGACCTTGATGCCCTGGTGGGGAGACTGGGTGGCACAATGCAGTCTCTCCTCAACAAAACGGGCTGCCCTCCTCTCTTTGTAACAAGGCCACATAATTCCAGCAGTTGGGGCTATTCAATTATTTCCCTCTGCATTGAGAGAACTTCCATCCCTCTGTGCACATTCATTTAAGCAGACTGCAGGCAGCTATTGACTAGCACTTCTCGTTAGTCAATAACCGGAGTTCATCTTGCAATTGGAGAATTGGTTTACATGTGGCAGGGAAATGATCCAGAGCTAGATGTCAGTACAGTATCCCCCTCGCCCCTCCTGACAAGTTGCTGTTCCTTTGATTTCAGAGATGTACCATTTGGGTCTCTAACCAAGTTT
This sequence comes from Galagoides demidoff, assembly GCA_963574575.1. NCBI lineage: Eukaryota > Metazoa > Chordata > Mammalia > Primates > Galagidae > Galagoides > Galagoides demidoff. The sequence continues at coordinate 9,948 of CAUYQV010072762.1, forward strand.
TCATAATGCGAGTCAGAAAGGGCGAAGCAGTTAGGGGAGCCAGAAGAGAAACCAAGCAGGCAAAAATGTGAGTTGGGAAACTGATCAAATCTTAGTATGTCCCAGACATACTATGTCACAACCAAAGGAGTGAAGGAAGGTGATGTCACTTTGACTGCTGAAGCAACAGATCATCGGGAAAGAGGGTCTGTGTTCTAGGGAAGCCATATGCAAAAACGTTCATCGCAGTGCTGTGGGTGTGAGATATGGGAAGTAAAGTTCAGCCATAGAGATGTTTAAAGAAATTATTCTTCATCCACCTGCCACTTACAGCCATTAAAAATAATGTTTTTGGGCCGGCCATGGTGGCTCAAGCCTGTAATCCTAGCACTCTGGGAGGTCAAGGGAGGCAGATTGCTTGAGCTCAGAAGTTGACCACCCTGAGCAAGAGTGCTCATCTCTACTAAAAATAGAAAAATTAGCTGGACATGGTGGTACATGCCTGTAGTCCCAGCTACTCAGGAGGCTGAGGCAAGAGGATTGCTCACAACCAAGAGTTTGAGGTTGCTGTGAGCTATGATGACACCACGGCACTCTACCAAGGGTGAAAGGGTTAAGACTCTGTCTCAAAAAACAACAACAACAAAAAATCAATGTCTCTGAAAAGTCTGGATAATGTGGAAAATGTGGTGCTATAGCATTAAAGTTAACAAAGCAGAACTGTAATTGCATATATTGTGAGTTACTATGTAAAATATGAATAAAAGCAGAATGCATAAACGTTCTACCAGTGCAGGGGGTCTAAGTGCTTCTTCTTCCTTTCCTTTTTTTACAGACTAGTCCAAATTTTCTGAAATTAGCTTGTATTATTTTTATAATAGCATAGCCGGAGGTAAGCTACATTTTTGTCCACGAAAAGCCAGAGAATTCTTTTGACTTTTTAGTTTCTATTAAAACTATTCATCTCCACTACTGGCCTAAGAAAGTGACCAGACAATACATTGTACACAAATGGACATGGTTGTGTTCCAATAAAACTTTATATAAAAACAAGCGGCAGGTTGGATTTGTCCCGTGGGCTACAATTTGCTGGTCCCTGGCGTAAACCTAAATTAGACTTTTTAAAAGGGGGATAGTGACCTAAAATAACTTCCCTTTTATTAAGCTTTAGCTGTTGCTTAGGGAAACTTGTCTTTTGAATCCTAAAGGGATTTGGCCCCTGGAAATCACACATAGCAGGCAAGGCCAGCAGCACAAGGCAGAGCTGGCTGGTGGGGATCAGTGTTACTTCTCTCTCCATCTCTTGGCCTGAGCTATGGTTCTCCTCTCTGCCTGGGTCTATCTCCAGCCCCCTTTTAATTCTCCCTCTGGCCCCCCTCTAATCCGATAAACTCCATGAAGAGGAGGAAAGAGGACAGAAAACCTGAGCAGACTCAGGAGCTCAGGTCAGGGGAGAGGTCTCTTTCCACTTACATTGGATTCGAGGTCACTGGATGCAGGATGACCTGGGGAGCCCGGGTCGGCGTCTCTGGCACTGGCACCACATCTGAAAGCCAAAGTTTAGACAGTCAAAAAACACACACGGGGGCTCGGTGCCCATAGTATAGTGGTTATGGTGCCAGCCACATACACTGAGGCTGGCAGGTTCAAGCCTGGCCTGGACCTGCTAAACAACAATGACAACTACAACCAAAAACCAGCCGAATGTTGTGGCGGGCACCTGTAATCCCAGCTACTTGGGAGGCTGAGGCAAGAGAATCACTTATGCCCAAAAGTTGGAGGTTGCTGTGAGCTGTGATGCCACCGCACTCTACCAAGGGTGACATAGTGAGATTCCATCTCAAAAGAAAAAAAAAAATACAGGCTCAGCACCTGTAGCACAGTGGTTACGGCACCAGCCATATGCACTGAGGCTGATAGGTTCAAGCCTGGCCTGGGTCAACTAAACAACAACGACAACTGTAAACAACAACAAAAAAATAGCCAGGCATTGTGGTGGGCGCCTGTAATCCCAGCTACTTCGGAGGCTGAGGCAAGAGAATTGCTTAAGTCCAAGAGTTGGAGGTTGCTGTGAGCTGTGACATCACAGCACTCTACCTAGGGTGACATACTGAGATTCTGTCTCCAAACAAATAAACAAACAAACAAAACACACATGGGATCTACAACTACCCCCAAAGTCCTAAATTCTGGGAGAAAGAATAGCTAATGATTTTTCACCAGACCGTGGGTGTGTGGGCTGGGCTAATCCCCTTTCTCCCTTCCTGGATCATCTGGACCCTTTGGGATGGTGAGACCATGTGGTTTCACATCTGTTCTATACCCAAGTCAAGCCCGTCTGGCCATCTCCTGCCACACGGCTCTAGACCCCACCCGACCTGTACTCACTCTCCATTATACCTTGGGACCCCCCACTCTTTACCTTCCCCTTTTTTGTGCTCAGCCATCATCCTGGGGTACAGTGAGTCCACTACAGCCACTTGGATCTTATCCACCAAATGACATTCTCCTCCATTCATTCCAGCAGCTCCCACACCTCAGCAGGGCTTGTTCAGAGGGGCTGTTTCCAGCTCACACAAAACTCACCTGGGAAGATGAACTGCTGCTTGTATTTGTAGTAGTGGGACGCTTGCAAAAGAAGGAAAACGTGCAAGTCAGCGTTCCCCTCAGACGATGTCCCTGGGAGCCCCAATTAGGCTCCCAGGGCCACCACGCAGTCATTCTCTGCCCACCCCGAATACTTCTGCAGACACCCTGAAACACAAGGGACTGCCATCATGTAGAAAGAAACTAGGACTTGGCAGGGCCTGTGGCTCAAGGAGTAAGGCGCCAGCCCCATATACCGGAGGTGGCGGGGTTTTGGCGGCCCCCCGCCAGAAACTTCAACAACAAAAACCCCCAGAACTCGAAACACCCAAACCAACTGCCCCATCTGATGCTTCACATTCCCCCAGATCAGACCATTCCAACTTAGAGAGTCATCCTGGGTACAATACCACATGGGTACGACACCAATTTTGTTCAAATGCATATTTATACACATGCTGAGAAAAAGTCCATAAAGCCACAATCCAAAATATGAATCTTCTTCCCTTTTGGCAGGGTGAGTCCAGCAGTTTTTAAAAAAAATCCTTTATGCTTTTCCTCTGTTTTCCAGATTCCCTGTGTGGAACGTTGTACAACGTTGTATTAGTTTTCTTTCTTACAGCTGTAACAAATGACTATAAGCTTAGTGGCTTAAGACAACACAAATTTTTCCTGCTATGGCTGTGTAGGAAAAAAGTCTGAAATGAGACTTAAAGGGCTAAAATCAAGGAGTTAGCAAAGCTAGTGCCTTCTGGGGGCTCCAGGAAGACCCTTTCCTCATCTTTTCTAGCTTTTTGAGGCTCCTGCAGTACATCAATCTCTGCTTCTGTTTTCTACCCCTTTCTTCTGCCTTTGACCTTGCTTGCCTCCTTCCTACAAGGATGCCTGTGATTTTATTTGGGGCCCACCTGGATAATAATCCAAGCTAATCTTCCCATCTCAAGACCTATAACTTAACCCCCTCTGCAAAGTTCCTTTTGTCATGTAAAGTCAGATTCAGGGGTTAGAACATGGACATCTTTTGGGGTAGGGGGGAGGTTGCTTGTGCTAAACATGATTATATTTGCCACAAGCAACAAGCATGAATTAACTTCTGTATTTAGGAAAAAAAATCTAAAAAAAATTTCCTTTACAGCTGGTTCTCTTACAATTCTTTTACTTTTAGTTCACTCTGCAGGCCAGGGGACTCAGACACTTCAGGGGTTTCTAATGTTACCAGTTACTCCATTGGGGTACAGTGCCTAAAATGGTGTTCCATATAGTATCTGGGACAGGGTACTAAGAATTTTAGACCCTTAAGTAAATGATGTGGTCAGACATGAGTCCAAACTGGTGAATCCACTTCCAGAAACAATTTGATTACATTCAGGGACAAGCCACCCCTGGAGCTGGTTTTCCAAATATTAGCACAGTAATTTAGAGCTAGCCTAGAAGCTGATCTCGTAAACTCCTTCATCTGCTTTTGGCTACTTGCAAAAGCCAAAGCAAGCTTCTCCAAGGCTCAGCATGCATATGTGCAAAGTGGGACAGTTGCAGTCCCTTCCTCAAAGGGCTAAAATCATCGTTGCATGAGATAAAGAGTTTACAGAAGGTGGCAAATACTATTAGCTGTGATGAATACACAAACCTCTCTCTGAGCTCTCTTAACTAACAGACAAGAACGATTTATAATTAAAAGACAAATAGACAGTTTCAAGTACTCCATCAATTGCTTTGGGGAAGTGGATAGAACACTGCCCCTGAGGTTATAACTGATTATAAACTTGAATTTAAAAACTAGAATTGATTTATAAACAGGACTATCTCAGGATGCCAAGCTCCTGGTTCTGTGCCTTGCACCAGTGGGTGTGTAACACACATTTGTTGAATTAATTTACTTTTATCATAGATAAAACAGCAAAAACATCGGGCTTAAATTCCTGATTCTTTCAAATAGCTGGAGTCCAGATAGATGACATTTTTGATTCTAGAAAGTGGGGTATATAGGACGGGAAACAACATATTCAAGGTGATAGATCGAATGTTTTTTCTTTTTAAAATAAGCATCCTCCTTATTTCAGGGACCTTTTTTCCTGTTGGATAACTTAGGGCTTTCATTGCATACAGCCATTTTTATTAGTTAACCAGGGGCTAAAATTAAAAAAAAAAAAAAGAAAAACTACCTTCCGTTCTCAAGAGGCTTAGCTGATCCCTTCCCTCCCTGGCTCTGACTGTGATGTGGAGAATTCGGTGTCTGCAGAAAAGGTTAGCTGGCAGTTAAGTGCTTTTGAGAAGGAGGGGCTGGGCAGTGGAGACCAAGAGTCTGAGAAGGGACAGGTGTCAGGCAACGAGACACTGGCAGATGCCTCCACACCCAGAGCCAATGCCCTCCTCGACCCTTCGGTGTGCCACAGGACAGCTTGTTCCTGATGACTCAAAGTGATAAGAGTGGCTAGAAGTGGAAGAAAGACGTCTCTAGGAGGCCTATTCTTCCTGCTGATGACAGATACCAGCAAAAAGTGCCTCCAAAGAACAGCTGGTGACCCCAAGTGGGCTGCTTGGGAGAGCTGGGTGGCTCCTGGATTTCTGGCATCTAAGAGGACTTAGGAGGCTGCAGAGGAGCTTAGAGAGACAGGCAGGCCACTGAGGCGGAGATTCTATTGTGACCGTGAGGCCTCTCCAGCGAGCAGCCAGAGTGGTCCTCAAGAAGGGAGGGAGAAAGATGAAGTCTTCCTCTGCCTGAACCTTTCAACTGCTTCCCAATGAGTCTCAAATAAAAGCTAAATTCCTGCGAGACCTCAACCCTGCAGCTCTGAGTCTCATTGGCACCATTTTCCACTGCTTATTGCTCTTGTGGCACCGCTGTGATGTTCTTTCAGCCCCTTACCATGGCAGGACCTGTGCACTACTCCCCTACTTTGAGAACCCAGCCACCTGGGTGGTTTGTATATCACACATGTTTTCAACACAAACATGTTCTTTTGCAATCACCCACAGCATTGCTCTTTCCCTTTACAATTTATAGTTTTATTTTCATGAGTATGTTTGCTTGGTTAACATCTGTCTCTCCACTGTACTATAAAGTCCATGAGAATAGGGTCTGTAGCAGGCAAAAGAATGACCCCCCACCTGCCCCATCAAGATATCCAAATCCTAATGCCTGAAAACTGTGAATGCATTTCCTTTACACGTCAAAAGGGACTTTTCGGAGGAGATTAAGTTAAGGATCTTGAGGTGGTCAGATTATCCTGGATTATCCGGTGGGCTCCATGTCATCACAAGGGTCCTTATAAGAAGGAAAATCAGAGAGAGTAAGAGAGAGAGTTTCAGAGCAGATGTGATCACGGATGCAGGGGTTAGAGGGAGAAGAGGCCATAAACAAAGGAATGCGGGCAGCCCCTTGAAGCTGGGAAGAGGCAAGGAAATGGATTCTCCCCAAGAACCTCCAAAACAAACCAGACCTGCTGACACCTTGATTTTTTTTAACCTAGTAAACCTCATTTGGGACGTCCGACCTCTAGAACTATAAAATAAATTCCTGTTGTTTTAGGCCATTAAGTTTATGGTTACAACCTCAACAGGCTACGTGTGGTTTGTACGTCACTCCATACCTAGTACTTAGTATGCCTCAGCCTTGAACTTCACCAAAACCCCAAAGTTGCAGGACTTCAAAATATACCCCATCTCTGTGGACGTAGCCCAGATCAAAACGGGGTGGGCAGGTGAAATGACTGGTGTGTCCTCAGCCGGTGTCCCATCCAGCCAGGTGTGGAGTAGGGCCTCCATTCATTTCCCAGCCACCCACTCACAGCTGGTTAAACTGGAAGGTATGACTTGTGGCCGAGGACCTGGGATGTTTTTCCCCCACCCTGAAGCTTGATGACTAAGGCACAAACTGGCCCCTAGACCAGCACTATCTGGCAGAACTTTCTGTGATGACGGAACCGTTCTGACCCTGAGCCGTCCAGTAGGGCAACCCCCACCAGCCACGTGTTATGTTGAGCACTTGAAATGTGGCTGGTGTAACTGAGGAATTACATTCTTTTCCTTGATTAAATAACATTTTTATTTGGCTTAGATTATTTTTTTATTTTTGGCTTTCCCTTATTTATTTAATTAAATCAGAAACACATAGATCATGTATACATTAATGCAGTTATGGGGTACAATGTGCTGATTTCATATAGAATTAGGAACGCTTACATCACACTGGTTAACATATACCTCATCTCCTTTACTTAATTATTGTGTTAAGACATTTATACTCTATACTAATCCATTTTTAATTGAATTTCATTTTAATTCATGTGAAATGTGACAAGCACATGCCACGTTGAACAACACAGATCCAGACCCTGATTCCAACTGTCCAAGCCAGTCCCCTCAGCCACCCTCCTGAAGTCAGCTGCAGTGCCACAAAGCAGAACTGGAAGCATTCCTGGGACCCCAGAAGAAGTTCAGAGACCCTTAGGTCTGGTCCAACTAAAGGAGGAAAAGTGTCCCATGAATGTCTAATGAGCGGCTTCTCTACCATCTTCTCAAAGCCCAGTGTATACTTTCTGGTCGACAGCCCATGTGCCCTAGGAACCTTCCAGATCGTCTCCTCCAAGTATGTTGTTTGGAAGTAAAGTCGCCCAGCAGGAACACAACCAACCAGACTGCTCACTCAAAGCCCTGGCCTGATGTCTGGGTTGAACGCGGCCCTGCTCGGGGGGTTCCCTAAAATCTGTAGCACAGGATCCTTCTGCCAATTTTAACCAGTTAAACTCGTAAGACTCCTGTCAGCTCCAGTGCAAATGTCTCCCTCTGTGACTCAGGCTTAAGGTGAAGACCCTGGGTTGCTGCTTATGCCCAGAAAACAGAGTCTCCAAGAATTCCTGCACCTGTCTGTCAAACGGAGCTGATAATATTTACTTACCTTGTGGCTATGCTAAAGATGAAATCAGATAATACCTGGCAATTACCCAGAATATGACAAAGGTCAGTCCATGCACTACCACCTTGTCCCTCTGTGGTCATCAACCTTCAAGCATAGGCTGTCCTGAACCTACCCCTCCCTAGTGATCGCCCCTCACCCGCTGCCCACCCTACGTCTCCCCAGCCCTGGAGGTACCTGGCAGGTTGAAGTTCTTCTGCTGCCTCGTGCACTGCGGGGACGGGTGGAGGGGAGAAGGCGGTGTGGCACTGGGGGGCAGAGGAGGTGCTGGCGAGGATGGCGTGGAGGACGTCGTGGATGAGGGGTTGCTGCTAGAGTCTGGCTGGTAGGGGACAGGGATGTGGTCCTACAGAACGAAAAATGGACAGATGTCAGGGACAGGCTGGGATATGGAGACAGAGCTGAAAGGGTGAGCTGAGCTGGAAGAGGCCCCTGCCCCAGCATCCTCAGCCATTCACACCCTATCCTCTCTCACCAAATTCTTCCAAAGTCCTGCCTGCTTCACCATCCCCGAGGCCAGCACCCAGCTATGGAAGGAGCAGTTTCTGTAGTCACATTCCTGTTCACTGCTCAGACCCCAGAGGGAAGGCTACCACATAGTGCAAATCACACAGGTGACAACCACGTGCCCTGTGCCTCTTTGATTCTGGAAAATCCCATGCTGAGGCGCCCAGAATGCTCTTCCCATCCTGACACCTCTCCTCCTGGGTGTTTATTAAAGAATTAGCAGCCTGACAGCTCCAGATCGAGCGTGAGAGTGAGCCTCTGGTATGTCCACTCCTGTGTCAGTTGGAGCCAAGACTCCCCCTCCTCGCTCCCGGACAGCTCGGAAACAAGGATGAAGGTGGAATCCACGTGTGCCTTGATGGCTGGGCTTATGAGCAGCATAGTGGTTGAACAGTGTCCCCTCAAAGATATGCCCACCCAGAACCTCAGAATTCGTTCCCATTCGGAATAAGGGTCTTTAAGATATAATTAAAGATGTTGAGATGAGATCATTCTGGATTTAGGGTATTCCCTAAATCCAATGACGAATATCCTTCAAAGAGGCGGGCTAGGACATTCACAGAGAACAGACAGGTGTAGAGACTGGAGTGATGCAGTTACGGCTGAGGAGCCATCAGAAACCAGGAGAGGTTTGGAATACATTCTCCTTCATCACCTCCTGCTGTGACAACCCTGCTGATGTCTCCACATCAGATTTCTGGCCTCCAGAACTGTGTGAGATTAAATTTCTCTCGCTTTAGTCCCTTGATCTGTGGCCTTGTGTTAGGGCAGCAACAGAAAACTAACACAAGCAGAATCCAGACTCAGATGAACCACGGCCATCTCTTTAATCTGCATCCTGCACAAAATGCTTAGCCTCTCCATGCCTCAGTTTTGGCCACTGTAAAATGGGAATAATGGTAACATTAGATGCCCTGAGCTGCATGGAGATTAGTGACATGGAAGCATGTAAAATTCTCAGCAGAGTTGTATATGAAAATTTTTCATTCTTTCAATGGGGTTGATTTTTCACTTCCTTGGTTCAATCCTAATAGCATCTCTCCTGTCTAAAACCATCTTTTTCTAGAACCTTCAATTTTTTACTTTCTGCTGTACTATTCCTCTCAGCATATAGGCAGGCTGTGCCCTCTACCATCCTCGTATTCAAATTCCTTTCAACCACCTTCCATCCTTGTTTCTCTTGCAGCAAACTCCTTTGAAGCGTAATCTAGACTTATTGGCTCCCATTTTCTTATTGGCTTACCCCCCAAAATGGTTTTTGTGCCATAAAGGAAGGAATAATTGCCTTTATGGAGGAAGGAATTATCTCTACCTCTTTGAGGACAGCTTTTGAGTTTTTATCATCTCTACAGTCATTCTGTAGGTGGGGACAGTGAGACTCAGAGATGGGGGTGACTTCCTGGAGTCATACAGAGAGTTAGTGGCCTAGGTCCCAACTCCCAGCCAGAAACAGAAACACAGACTTTTACTAAGGAATAAGAACCTCACATCTGACTCTGGAAATCAAACAGAAGCACGTTTCCTTCTCAGATTGCCATATCACCCCACTGAGCACGGATCTGGACATGGCGGTGACGCTCACTGCTGTGCCATGGACGTTTCCTAAGTTTCCTCTCAGCTGCTGCCTGTGCTAAATGGACAGTCCTAAACAGACATACTTATTTCACAACCGCCACAGCCCACTACCAACACAGGACCACTGAGGGCCAGGACAGTGACCCATGGGCTCGCATGGGGTCCAAAGAGCTGGCCTGAGCTCAGGACCATCCTTCCTCCACATCAGGTTCAGGAGGCCCAGCTCCTAAATGGTGACTTTGCTTTCTCTTACTGCCCCATGTCCATCCTCACCATAGCCAATTCATTTCTTCTGAGCCAGCCCAGGCAGGTCGCTGTTCCTTGCAACCAGTTGACAACAGTGAGGCAATGTGCAGCCACTTCCAACAGCTCAACTGTGGCAGGCACATCTGCAGCCCCTGGCACTGCTGTGGGTGGCATTTTTGACGCTGTGATGAGACAGTACAAGGGTAGCAGACTGGTTCCCCCCAGAGACTGGCAGATGGCAACACTACTGCTACTTCTCCACCCAACTCCATTCCCATCCTCCTCTCCTCCATTCTTCGGCTCCTCCTCCTCCATTCGTCCTCCACCAGGACCCCCCATTCATCCTTTTCCTTCTCCTTATATAATCTTCCTCCTCCTCCTTCATTCATCTTCTTCCTCTATTCACCATTTGCCCCTCCTCCATTCTTTATCCTCTTCCTCTTTTCTTTATCCTCTTTCCATCTTCATCTTCCCTCTCTTCCTTCCTCCTCTTCTTCCTTCTCTTCCTATTTCTCATTTCATTCTTCATCCTTTTCTTCTTCCTCCTCCTTCTCTGGCTTCTTTGCCATCAAACTACGCCCCAGTCTTGAGTATTCTGTGTTGGTCTAAATCCTTGATACGTATCATACATTGAAACCTTTCCACAACCCCAACGATGCCAGCTGTTCTCTTGCTCATATGACATAGGGAAAAAGTAAGGAAGACAGATCTCAAAGTAATCTGCCCACAGCCACACAGCAAGTTAAGGAGTGGAGCTGCAAGCCCAGACCTCCAAAATCCACACTCCGACCACCGCGCCAGGTGAAAAAACAAGGCCTCTCTGAACACGGATTGACTGAGCTGGACAGGAGAGAAGACAGGGAGCAATGAAAAGAAAATCTTCAGACCAAACTGGCTCAGAAACCTATTGCACTAACCACATCATTGCCTGACAAGAAGAGTCTGTGCAACGGCGGTGAGGAGAAAAAAATAACCCAGGCCTATGATAGATCCAGTCCACCTTCATGTCAAAGCTGCTTTCTTAATAGATGTTAATTTATTTCCCTCATCAAATTCTCCTGCTCTCAGACAAGCAGAACAATGCCACAGTCACTGACTCATTGGACCTGTGCTTCTGTCCTAACACCAAAAGGCTCGTTGTGTTTTTAAAGTCAGAGAAAGATCTTGAGGTGACTCTGTGCTCCTCAACCCTGAAGAAGTCACAAAGAAAGAATGTATTATGAGGATAAAGTTATTTCCCAGGAGTATCACCATTTGAACCCCTTAAGCCTTCGCAGTGATGGGGACCCTCTCTCCCAGAGACCTACATCTTTTGTGAATGACAAAGGACAAGTGAATGAACCTAGCCTGACATTTTGATGGGAGGTCCCAAAATTTGAGCTGATAATAACAGCTAAAATTTCCTGGACATTAACAATGTGCCAGTAACTGCACTGAACGCTTTTGAATGTTGTTTATTTAATTCCATCTCCACAACAACTGTCTGAGGTTGGAGTTGTTACTGCTCACCATGAGCATTTTTAAAACATGGCTACACAGCCATCAAAAGCTTGTGTCTATGTCTCCTCCCTTTGAACCTGAACAGGCTTGTGAGTGCTTTCATTAGTAAAGTTAGAGCAGAAATGACACTCTAAAAGTTCCACCTAGTTTGCTAATTCAGTTGCTTTTGGAGCCAGGAGCTGCCATGTTAGAAGCCTGACTACCCTATGGCAGCCATATTGTGAGGAAGCCCAAACCACAAGGCCAGCCCACAGGGATTCTAGTTGGCATCTCTGCTGAGCCCAGACTTAAAGTCATCTCAGGCCAGGTGGCAGAGAGGTGAATGAAGGAACCTAGATCAGGGATCAGAAAATTCTTTCTATAAAGGACCCTGACATAAATATTTTAGGCTTTTCAGGCCACGTGGTCTCTGTCATGACTACTCAACTCTGCTCTTATTGCACAAAAACAGATACTGAAAATATAGATAGGACTGTGTTCCAACAGAATTTTTTTTTACAAAAACAGGTGGCAGACCAGATTTAGCATTGGGCTATACTTTGCCAATCTCTGTTCTGGAGGACTCATCCCCAATCTGTATGATTTTTCCCAGTTGAGTCCCTAGATATCACAGAACAAAGACACATCATCCGCTCTGTGCTTTGTCCCAATCCTGACCCATGGATTCTGTGAACATAATACAATAAATAGTCATCATATATCCCTAAGTTTGGGATGATTTGCTGTGCAGAAGTAGATAAATGGAACAACCCCATTTAACCCACAGGAAAACTGAAGCTCAGAGACATTAAGTCACTTGCTCAAAGTCTCATAACTGGTATATGGAAGAAGCCAAGGTTGGCCGCTAGGTTTGCCTCATTCCATGGTCCAAGCTCTTTCAACTGCTAGGAGGATGCCACCAGGTGCCAATGGTGAATTTCTCAGAGATAAAAATGGGGAATGACAGCAAAAGAAAAAAAGCTTTGTTGGACAGACATGGAGGAGAGGTCAGGAAGAGAGACAGAGAGACTAAATATACACCACACCCTCCCAGGCTTACAGTCAAGATGCTCACTTGTTTTTTAGACACAATACAAGAAAGCTGTTAAGTGTTTTTTAAACAGAGACTGGGACTATTCAAATTATATTAAGTCTCTCCATGGCTGGGTGCAGTGGCTCTCCCTATAATCCCAGCACTATGGGAGACAAAGGCAGGAGGATTGGTGAGCTCAGGAGTTCCAGACCAGCCTGCGCAAGAGCAAGACTCTGTCCCCACTAAAAATAGAAAAATTAGCCTGACATTGCAGTGGATACCTATAGTCTCAGCTACTTAGGAGGCTGAGGCAAGAGGATTGCTTTTGCCCAGAAGTTTAAGGTTGCTGTGAGCTAGACTGATGCCATTGCATTTTAGCTTGGACAAGAAAGTGAGACCGTCTTTACAAAAAAAAAAAAAAAAGAAAGAAAGAAACAAAGATGTACCCCCACTGCTGTGTGGGGAGCTGACTGGGAAGGCGGAAATCCTCTCCCTAGGCAATGAGAGGTCCCCATGACCATCAAGGACACACATCTGGGACCTAAACAAAGGTTAGTGACCTCCCAACTCCTGGGCTTGGGCCAATCCACACTTTATCCACTGATATTGGTCAGGTATTTGCCTCCTCCAATCTCACATTGAAGTTTGATCCCTGGTGTTGGGGGTGGGGCCTGGTAGGAAGTGTTTGGGTCATGGTGACAAATCTCTCATGAATGTCTTGGCGGCTTCCTCAAAGTAACAAATAAGTTCTCACTCAGTTAGTTCCTGTGAGAACTGATTGTTAAGAAGAGCCCGGCACCCCGTTCTCTCTCTCGCTTGTGTTCTTCTTCTCTCCACATGATGCCCGCTCTCCTTCACTTTCTGCCATGAAGGCTTTCCAGGGCCTTCACCAGAAGCAGATGCTGGTGCTAGGCTTCTTGTAGGGCCTGCAGATCTGTAAGCCAAGTAAACCTCCTTTCTTTATACATTACCCAGCCTCAGGTATTCCTTGATAGCAACGAAAATAGACGAAGACATTCGTCTTCAATGTAGCACGTGAAAGCCCCACACAGCAGTGGGGATACGTCTTTCTTTCTTTTTTTGTGGGGACAGCATCTCACTCTCTTGCCCAAGGTAAAAGGCAGTGGCATCTGGCGTGTGCAAACTTTGCCTCCTACTGTGGGGCTGGAGTGTGCCTGGCTGAGCTTTGGTGCGGTCCCATCGACAAACCAGACAAAGCTGTGGAAATCATGCCAGAAATTTCTAGGCCCCAGTGGATAGAAAGATGCACCAAGGACCACCTGCCTGAGGGCAGAAGCCCACCAGATTGGCTGTTTGAACTCAGGCCCCTAAAGATGTCCACACGCTCAGCCAGACCTCCTTTCCTGGGTTTGTTTCAACAGTTGTGTCAGAAAGTCCAGAAGCATCTGCAAAGCTGGTCCTGGCAGATCATGACGCCTCTTATGGAGCAACCAGGTGAGGTCTGGACCACTAAGGCAACTCACTTTGGTTCTATCCTCCCATTCCTATCATGACCTCCTGGACAGGGTCACCCATTCTCATTCCCATATGCTGTCTTTCTAAATGAGGTTTGTGGCACATGGTTGGACATCCCCCAAGTTTCACTCAACCCAAACCACAGAAAATTAGGAGAGCCCAGAGGGCTGGCAGGGAATGGCAGATCCGTCCTTTCCTCCCTCCTACCCCCACCTAGTGGTGTCACACCCACCCACGTGGACCCAGAGGAAGCCCAGCCTTACCTTGTTGATTTTGTTGGTTTTGGGCAGCGTCTGACTGATGTGCAGGTCCGAATACCGGGGTGGCTTCCGTAGAGGGTTGTTGATGTCACACGGGACGGACTCTGTTCGGACTAACCTTGCTGGGTCCGTAGGGTCAAAAGCACCAAATTGAAAGTTTAAGTACCACTTTGGCTTTGGTTATGCAGGGACAGCACATCTCAAACCCCACCCTGAAGGCCACCCCTGCTGAGGCTGGGAGAGAACTGACTGAAAGTGACAGTCATTCTGTCACTGTGGTGAGATCTGGGCATTCCCTGTACTTTCCAATATTTTTGTATTATCAATATACGACTTTAGATAATTAAGGGCTATAAAATTACTGAAGCTCTCAGGTTTATGCGCAATGCCATACTTACTCACATTTGCATTCATTTCAGAGTTGAAACTCATTTTAAACGAGAGGCTCCTGATTTCTCAGGGCCTGGGATTAGCAGACAAGCTCAGGGAGGCACCTGTCCCTGGCCTTCTCACCCCCTTGCTACCATCATTTTTTGTTATTTCGGGGATTTCTCCAACCTGAGAAGCCTGTTGTACACTGAAACACTTCATTTGTCCTAAACGATCTCGGATCCCTGAAAGAGAGGTCAGGTGCCCCAGCCCTCCCCTCAGTATATCTCGTGGAGAGCCACCCAGGAAGCTGGAGACACAGCTGAGCCAAAGAAATGCTTCCTGGTCTGAATCACACCCCGCAAGGGCCTCTGCCTTTTGTTACTTTTCCTGCTCACAGGGAACACACAGAGGGACAGAAGTGAGCAGCTCATATGCAAATGTGCTGCCTGGTATTGTCACTTGTTAGCTGGTTTTTCTCTTTTTTCTTTTTTTTATTGCGGGGGTGAGACGAAGGTGTTGGTTGAGAAGTTAAAGCTTTGGACTGACCCAGGGATTTAATTTCTCTGCTTAGCCTGAGCTGCCATCACCATGGAAACTGACTATATTTTCAACTTCCAACCAATGGGGGATGGGGGAGGAGGGGTAGAGCAGGGAGCTGGAGGACCTCTGGAAAGTTCAGTGTGTTTTGCACCTACAGGCACCTGGAGGTGGGTGGGAGGGAGCCCTTCTTTCTGTGTTAGCCTCCGAGAGCAGGTGGCCTTCCAGAAGACTGGTTTCCACCTCCATGTGGGAGTCAGGCTCTAGCAGAACCCACCACAGGGAGGAACTGGGTGGGAGGCGATGTCTCCAGGGACACTGACCCAAGGTAAGGGCTCAAGAGAGGTTTTAAAATAGCCTCCTAGTGTAGAGTATAGATAGTTATTCAAGGAACAGATGGTTCTCAATTAAGGATGTGGGGTGGGAAGGGGCAAGAGAAGGGAGCTGATGACTTTGCTTCAAAATCATCGAAAACCAACAGCCCGTTGGCTTTGGGAGGTATCACAGTGCTTTCAACTGCAGTTGGTCTCCTTGTTTACATTTCCCTTGGGTTCATTCTAAAATAGGATGGATTCCCTGAAACAGGCACTGACCAGGATGAGGGGAAACAACTGGGAAGAGGTGGAGGAAGGCCTGGGGGTCAGATTAGCAAGCTGCTACCCCGACACTGCTCCCTGGGGGCGCTAAGGCTCTGCTGAACCTGTAGATTGGGGGTTGACAGGGAGGTGGCCCCCAAGAGCTTAAAATACAGCAGAACCTCTGTGAGTGGTATGTAACAAACCGGCCAACACACGGAGGTGGTCAACACAAGGAGTGTGGCCTACAATACTGAGATGTACACATGGTGCATGGCCAGTCTATGAAAATGAGGTCAATTTAAGGAGGTGGTCAGTGCAGGGAGGTGGTCAACTATGGAGGTTCTACTGTATTTTAATAAATTGCTAACATTTCAAAATAAGTCTATGGCACAGAAAACTCTCTATTGGACTTTTGTTTGGAATGTCAGAAATACTGGCGACATGGGTCAGTGCTGTGGCCAGAGCAGCTACCCTCTCTCTGTGTGGCACTGGGGCTCTTCCATTTAGTACACTAGCTTGTTCACAGTAGGCATTTGACTTTACACATGAGTCCCGCTCTACAGCAGTGTGTCTCCACATTCAAGTGCATGGGAATTCCCTGTAGATCTTTGGGAAAATGCAAGTTCTGAATCAGTAGGTCTGGGGTGGGGCCAGAAACTAAATTTCTAAGTGGCTGGGCCCATGAACCATGCTTTGAATAGCTGGTCCTCAAACTACGGTCCAAGGGGCCACATGCGGCCCACCTAGGACATTTATCCAGCCCACTGGGTGTTTTTGTCGCCGCTGCCTGTCCTGCTTAGCAGCCAACTTGTCCTGGGGCCTGCAGTTCGGCCCTCCAATGGTCTGAGGGACAGTGAACTGGCCCCCTGTTTAAAAAGTTTGAGGACCCCTGGTCTGGACTGTGATGCCCTATGGAACGTTCTGCGATGATGAAAATGTTTTACATTTGTGCTGCATTACCCAATATACTAACCATAGGTGGCCACGGAGTCCATGAAATGGGGCTGGTGTGGCTGAGTAATTGGATTTCTATTTTTATTTAATCTTAATTCATCTCAATTTGAATAGTCAGATGTGGCTAGTAGTTAACTGTGTTGGAGAGCATGAACCAAGACAATCTCTTGTGTGAACTGCAATATGGATAATGAAGTCTGGGGTTGACCATCCCACAGGGTGAGGCTCAGGGCAACTCCTTTGGAAGCTGGATTATGAGGCTTCCCAAAGAGGTATCTCCTATTGAGTCCATGGCAGGCTGGGAACAGTCTTTCCTTCTAGGCTTTCTAGATAAACTGCTCTTTCTTTGCCATGGTGGAATCCTGGTAGTGGCTCTCCCAGAGGTAGCACTGCGAGCTTCCACCCTGGACAGGTTGGCCCAGACACTCACAGAGTCCCAGGGGACAGGACAGAGGGGGCCCAAACCAGGGGACCCTTACCCATGCCCACTTCTGTAGGTCTGTTGATCGAGTCTGGAGAGCACAGAATGGAAAAATACACAGCCAGTGCTCTTTTCAGTGGGAAGGAAAAGTGGTGGGATTGAAGGGAATTAGGAGAGAAGATGGGATGAGACAGTATGGGTTAGGGAGGAAGGAGACAAACCCAGGGGCTAAAGTATCAGAGGCCACTGCAGCGGCAGGGAACAGAAAGACCAGGCATGAGGGGTGGATAAAGGAGACAGATGTCAAGAAGAATGATGTCAGAGGAGAAGGAACAAGATAGACAGGGGGTTAGGAGGTACCCAGAGTCAACCTAGGTGGGACCACTATCTTGAATGGCCTTCAGGAGTCTCCTCACCCCACCCTACCCCTACAGCAGTAAGTGTTAAATACTTACCTCCTCTATGGATGATCAGGAGGTGACAGGGTGGGGCTTCTTTGGTGCATTTGTTGTGGCACTTTAACCTGAGAAAGAGACAAAAGGACGGGTGGGTGGGTGTATGAATAGACAGATGGGTGGATGGACGGGTGGGCAGAAGGAAGGGTGGATGGATGGACAGATGAGTAGGTAGATGAATGTGTGAAGGAATGTACAGATGAATGTATAGATGGAGGTATGGGGGGTGAATGGATAGAGGGATGTATAGGTCAGGGGGTGGGCTGATAGATGGATGAGTGTGTGAATGGATGGGTGGGTGAACGAATAGATAGGTAAATGGATGGGTGGACGAATAGATGGGTGGGTGGATGAGCAGATGAGTGGATAAACGAATGTGTGAATGAATGCACAGGTGAATGTATGCGGGGATGAATGGATAGAAGGATAGGTGGGTGATGTGGGTAGATGGATGGATGGGTAGATGGAGGCATGGGTGGTTAAATAGACGGGTAGATGAATGGGTGGGTGGGTAGAGGGATGGGTAGCTGAATGTCCCATCCACACCCCTTTGAATTCTTTTACCATTTTTGTGCACACCAGCCTGACTTCCAACAGCCAACACTTTGCTAGATGGCTGCCCTCGGGCTGCTTAGGGAATTAGTTCTCAAAGAGAAAGTCATAGATACTATACAGAGGAGTGGGAATTCTGAACTGCCCACACCCAATTCCTCTCTAGCGGTTTAATAGTGGATAGGTGATTGAATTCATAGGTCAATGGATAGATGGATGGATGGGTGGAAGGGATACCCTAGAGTTCTGTGAAGCTCTGGATACCAAGAGGGGAAGTAAGATGAGCTACAGCAAAGCAAATGACCTCGGGAAAGAGGCTGCTGCCGTCCCACCCTCTGAAGTCAGTCCTGGATTGCCTGTGTGGGTGGCAGAGGTCTTACCAACAATGCCCATGCGGACTTCATGCTTTGAAAATGATGACACATGTTCCACCATCAGTCCACACCATCATCATCACCGCAATCCTAATCATCATCCAACTAAAAACTCATCTGCCAGCCACCGTGCTAAACGTTTTACAGACATTATCTTATTTGACATGTATAACCACCTTACGAACTGGGCATCACAATCATTCCCCTTTTACAGATGGAAAAACTGAGATTAATCGACAGAGAAACCTAGATCAGGGGTCCCAAAGGTGGATTCTCGGTTTTCTTAAAGGCTTAAGCTGTAGGAGACATTCGACCAGGGTTTCCAATTAAGATGAAATTGGTACCAGGTATTAAGTTTCAGGGGCAGCTGAAGAGTTTAGAGTCCAAGTGTCTTTCTTAGAGATAAGCCGAAGATGTCATCTTGTTCTTCCCTGTACAGTTGCCTGGTTTCACAAGGATAATAAAAATCCCAGTTACTGCAGACTGGCTTTGTCTTTTTCTTTCAGAGTTTTCTGTCAGTAGGACAGGTAGACACTGGAGGGCTG
Source organism: Galagoides demidoff (assembly GCA_963574575.1). Lineage (NCBI taxonomy): Eukaryota > Metazoa > Chordata > Mammalia > Primates > Galagidae > Galagoides > Galagoides demidoff. The sequence goes on from CAUYQV010072762.1 coordinate 28,792, forward strand.
TGACTGTCCCATCCACACCGCTTTGGATTCTCTTACCATTTTTGTGCACACCAGCCTGACTTCCAACAGCCAACATCTTTGCCAGATGGCTGCCCTCGGGCTGCTTAGGGGATTAGTACTCAAAAAGAAAGGCACAGACACCACACAGAGAGGTGGGAATTCTAAATTGCCCACACCCTATTCCTCTCTAGGGCTTTAGTAGTTCTCTTTAACAGAATGGTTTGCACACTCAGACAGACTGAGTCAGCTTACGGAAGCTAGGAGCCAGCAAGCAGCCATCTGAGTTTGAACGAGCCCTCCAGGTGAGTCTCAGGTATGAGAATCACGAGCCCAGCTGAGTGTGTGGGACTTTCTGTGCAATATCCCCAAGCTTCCTTTGCATTCAGTCTTTCCTGGCCCAGAGCACAGAGGGAAGTGAGGAGGAACTTGGGCACCATGAAACGATACCAGATCACCCTGTAAGAACCTGAACCCTGCTCCAGCTCTTTCAATCTGACCTGGCTCTGAGGTCTCTAACAGGTGCTGGCCCCAGTCCTAGATCTGGACAGGCGACACTAGCCGCAGGGAAACCCTGAGGCAGAACTCTGCTAAACGCAAAATGAGCCTTTTACTTATTCACCAGACACTTAACTGGGCCTAGTGTGTCCCAGGTACGGGGGACGTGCAGGGGACCAGGCAGAGGAAGCCCATATGTTTTAGTGAGGAGTCATCAGCACGTAAGTAAAGACACAGAAGGCATCATAAGATCATTAAAAGTAATGCAGGGAACTGGGACAGGTAGGGAAGGAGATCTGAGCAGGGTGGGGAGGAGGGTCCTTGGGCAAGTCCCGTGACACGGGCAGACTGAAGCTTGGGATGCTCTGAATTGGATAATCTGCCAAACAGGAGTCCTACTGTGAAATTTCTGCACTTGGAATAGGTGGGCTTACCCTGGAAGCTTCTGGACAGAAATTTTTCCTTTTTGACACTACCACCTATGAGTCTTCTCTAGCAAGCTAAGCTGGAAGGGTGACTCACACACAAACACAAAGCAGGCAGCAGCACGCAATCTCATCTAACCTCTGGACCACTGCCAAACCAGCACGGGACAGGACGGGCAAGGCCTCCCCTGACCTTGTCCTATTTCTTGCCCTCTTCTCTGACTTGTTGCTTGTCTCTTGCAATAATGGAAAGCGCTCCTTCACCTCTGGCCCAGGAATGGGGAAACGGAACACTCTTCCCTCCAGCCAGGGGCTTTAGAAGGCAGCATGCCCTTCTACCCATGCTCATGCAGAAAACCCCAAGAAAAATATCTCTGATGCTCAAACACTTAAACCCTGCCCAGAAGTACAGATGTCAAGAACTGGAGCCTGCACATCCAGGATTTACTAACAGAGTCAGCAGGATTAGTCAAGCCCTGAAGTCGCACAGACCCTAGAGGGATCACAGCGAGACACACTCTAAGTCCCACTTAGGAAGAATCATTTCTCCAGCTGGAAATGCGTATGATTCCCCCTAAATTAGACTTTGCCTTTTTTCTGCCCATGGAAGAGCGAGATAGTAGCATACAATTTACCAGGAGACCACCTGCTTCAAAATCACATTCCCAAGCCTCAACCTCGCAGGCTCTGATTGGGTGAGTTGTCTGCCGGGAATGTAAATTTTTAGCAAACACACAGGAAAGCTGGAGAACCACTGTGTAAGAAGAAAACACATTCTACTTCCAGATGTGAGACGTCTGGGAGCCTGCATCTTCCAAAATACTACAGTGCCCCCCCCCAACAGGGAAATGGGGTGAGGAATTGTATGGAATGAGCATAGGTTCAAATCTTGACAACTCCTTCCTGGTTGTGGCAGGTTGCTGACCTGCTCTGAGCCTCAGTTTCCTCAACTATAAAATGGGACAATCACAGCATCTGCTTCCCGGGGTTGCAGTGAAGACTAGTGATCTGATGCAGACAAAGTGCCTTGGACAGATATTTGGCACACAGTAGGAACTCAAGAAGTAGCAGGTACTATCTTCTCCTTAGAGTAGTTATACCGTAAGTATCACTAGTTTGGACAGCGGATTTCTACCCTAAGACCCTCTGCTAGAGGACTTTCTCTGCTGGAATACTTAGAGCCCTGAACCAACCATGGGTGGGAGAGATTCATTAATATTCCAAAGACTTAGAGATATGCCCATTGTGAGATTTCACTCCAGTTGGCTCCAGCCTTAACTGGCCCTTTGATGTACTCAGTACTGGGTGCCTTCTCTCCTGGTCTCAGTTTCCCATACCTCTATTGGTGTGGTCTAGGACCAGCTCTCCAGTAAGTCACTTGCCCTCAAATCATTATCTGTGGGGTCTGCAGAAATAGGCGGCCCAGCAAAGACACCATGAGTCTTAAAAGAGATTCTGAACACCCACAATGGGATGCTCCATGGCTCTCACACCAAAACCAAGCCCTCTGCCTCACAGTTCCTCGTATGTCTCTTTGGTCCTAGGTCCTTATGAACTTGGTTCTCCAGGTCCTCTGTTCTCTAAGGAGGAAGGTGGGGGGCAGCACAGAGGACCACCCCTGACAACGTGAGAGAAGGCAAACCTCCACACCAGGCGTGGGGCAGGAAGATATTTTTTAGTGTCTTTTAGGAGGGCAGCTCTGAACAACTCCCAGACACCAGGGAAAGGTCCTAGATGGCTCCAGAAAATGCCTGAGTAGTGCCCATCCAGGTGCCAAACAGGTCGATATTTTAGCCGGCACAAATGCCACGCTACCCTCATGGAGCCTGGCAACTCACAAAGGAGTTATTTAAAACTTGCATTGCAAATGGTTAAAAAAATTTTTTTTTAACTTCTAAGGCTTCATAGGATAAGCTTCAGTTATGGAGAAAAGTTGCTTACGTGAAACATCTCATTCCCCTAAAGGAGCTGCTGGCTGAGTGAGACATTGTCTCTGTCTGAAAATTAAATACTGTATGTGAATTTATCTTGAGGGCAGAATCTGGGTCCTGCTCAGTGTTGTATGTTCCCTTTTCTTCTCCCCTTTACTGAAAGCTGCCTGGTGCCTAGTACGGGGTGGGGGGAGAAAAGGCAGAGGGGGAAATCTGTCCAACACTACTAAATCGGGAGTCCTCTGGCCGCTATAAATTTTTTTTTGAAAAACTACTATTTCTCCTGAATCATATCCCTCTTAGTTTGTGAAATGCAAACATGTCCCTCTGGGCAGTCCTTTTTTTATTCCTTCCCTTCTCTCCAGTGTAGGGGGGTAAAGGGACAAGGATTTGCTCAAAGGAAACTGAACCTCCATAGATCTTGGGTGGTAGGACAAATGATCTCTTTTATGGGATCTTTGTGGTTTCCTTAGTAGATTTGTCATGGCTCCCAGTGAACCTGTGAAACAGGCACAAGCCCACAGCCAGGCATGGAGCTAGGATGAGGATGCCAGCCTCCCAGCTAGGATCAGGATGCCAGCCTTCCGAGGAAGGACAGGCAAGACTCTGGCTAGGGAAGGCTGTCATAGCAATGTCACATGTGAATTCTCTCCACGAGTCCAACCAACTTAAGAAAAATTTGCTCCAAGCAGCCCCAATCCCTCTTTTCTCCAACTTGCTGACTTCAATGATCCACTTGAGTAAGGGCCCCGCTTTACTTCTAATATGCAAATGGAGTATTTTTAAAACATGCCCCCTGATACCCAGTTGAGTAAACATTAAATAAACACCAACTCTGAGCCATTTATAGCCTGTTTACTCTGAACAACAATCTCATAAGAGGTGGATATTGTTATCCCCATTTTAAAGCCAAGAAGACTGAGGCTCAGTAAACAGCCTAACCAAATAATAAAGGGCAGAGTTGGGATGATTCATTTATCCATGCATGCAAAAACATTATGCATTCCTCCTCTGTGCTAAGGGCTGTGTGGGCTAGGCACTGGGGGTGTCCTATAAAACAGGATAAGAATTCTATCTTTAAGGATTTTACATTCCAGCAGTAAATTTGTGGCTTCACGTATGAACTTCTTTCTACCCATCTCATTGCCCCTTAACTGCCTCTTAGATGTGAGTCCATCTGGATTTGAACCAGGGTTTCAGGACCTTGTTGGCAAGACGTCCTCTCTCTCCAGAAGCTCCTATGGAGATCTGCTCAACCAACAAATGTTTACTGAGCACTTACTATGTGCCAAGCAGGGTGACAGCTCTGGAGGCATGAACAGCAAACAATCCAGGTGCAGCCCCACCTTTGAATGGTTTAACATCTGGTCAGGGAGACAGGCAGGTAAATAGACAAACACAGTGTAGAAGTATGACATGGGGTGTGACAGGAAAGGGCAGAGTGTGACACTTGAGACTTGAGGAAAGTCAGGGAGGGCTTCCTGGAGGAAGGGACGGCTAAGCTGAGCTTGAAAGATGAATGAGAGCTAGCAGAGGTGTGCAAGAAAGAGCCAGGTGAAGCAATGGGGTGCAAAGACGTGGCACTGAGTGAGCACATGGTCTGCTGCAGGGGTTTTGGATCAGTGAAGCTGGAGCTGTGGGAGTGAAGGGGGGGATGAGGGGGTGGAAAGTGAGGTAAGCAAGGGATGGAGCAGAGTCTCATGATGAGATTGGATTTTATCGTGAGAGCAAGGGGAAACTCATGAAGGAGTTTAAACATGGAGGTGAACGCAGGCTACACATGTTAGAAAGACCCTCTCTGGCAGCAGCTACTTGCAATTAAAGGCAGAAAGTTCCCTTCTCTCATTATCTTCCCTACCTCCTGCACCTGCTTCCCTTTTTCCAGGTCACTTCATTAAGTGCTCCTGAAGACTGCGTGCAAAACAAACCACACACACCCCCCAAATCACTAAACAAATCATTACTCCCTTCGCAGTGAGGCCTGATTCACTGCATACCCTGGGGGAGCATTTTGGTCTCCTGTGGGTTCCCCTACCATCTCTCATTTGAGCCAGTGCTTCTGGAATCGGCCCTGCATGCTCTCTGTGCAGGACATCAAAGCACCTCTTCCCTCGCTGCAGACAACTCAGCCGGGTTTAGGTCTTTAGCTCACAACTCTTAGAAATAAAAGCCCGGCCACAATACCAATGAGCCAAGAGCGGTGGGGAGAATGAGCATTATAAATCAGACTGTAGGCTCCCGGGACGTCATAAAAAATTCCCGGGAAACCCCTGTGCTGTTCTCCCTCCATGAGAGCACACTGGAAGGGAACTGTAGGTTTGTTACCCATCAGCGATGCCCTCCCTTCACGTCCCTGAAAGAGGAGAAAGTGACCAGAGAGTCTTCTGAGCTCTTTGGACCTAAAGGCATTTATCAGAACACAAAGACACGTTTGCTATCTTTCATATCCACGAAGGACGATGGGAGAGTCTACACATAGAAGGCTGGGGGAGGGAAGAGGGACAGCCGTGGTCCGGGGTCAGTATTGAGACCAGATTCTCAAACGCTGTTTAGTTAGTTCAAGGGCGAGCAGAGTGGATGGCAGCTGGCATTTGCTGATGGCCCACTGTGCAGCCAGCTCTATAGTGGCTGGAAGTCTGGAATCCTGATGGCCTCTGTTTCCTTGTCTGCAAAATGGGGATAGGAACAGACCTTACTGACCTTCCACGGTTGCCGCGGAGATTAAATGTGATCGTGCACGTATTTAGCCAAACGCCCGGCACCTGGTAAGCCCTCAACACGTGCTATCATTATCATCATCATTATCACATCTAACCCTACTTCCACTCGCAGTAGATTCACGAGCATGCCTCACATTTGACTATAATTAGACCTACATTTTTGCTTATAATAGGTGAAAATGCATAAGGGACCATTAATTCCCATGAAAATTACTGCGAAAAAACTGAAGCGTTTCTATTAATATAAAAATAAGTTCAAGCTTCAAGCTGGTGATCTCCGAAATGCATGCTCATAATTATATCCTGCCAATATCCTGCCTGTTGTACAAATTCCTGAAGCTTCCAGGAACTTTGCAGCAGCTGCAACGTCAGCACTCATCCATCCCCCAGTTTCTTAAGGTCTGGGCAAATTAGTGTATCCAGCGGCTCAAACCAAGCATGGTTACATTCCGCTTTTATCTCCTTCCTCATCACCCGCGGCTGCAGCCATTTTGCAAAACCAGGATATTTTCAGACAGAACAGTATATTTGGATTCAAGAACACAGGTGAGGAGAAGACACAGGGCAAGAAGGAGCCCGAAGAGTGCATGAAATCCAAGTGAAAATATCCAGTAACACAGCAAAACTAGATAAAGGGCTACGTGGTTCGTTTAGGTGAAAATTAGTCAAGTGAGTATTCACAAAGAAGTAGGTACAAGCATGTCCAGCCAGTCACTGCGGGCAGGAGAGAGGACTCCTGTGGACAGCACTAAAACACCCCTGGAATGCACTGGAAATCTTGTGCTAGGTACCTCATGTTTCCAAATGCTGTGCTTTACCTTCCTAGGAAAACAATCCTGGGTCTCACTCCTACAGAAGTGGGCAGCAACCTCAATTGGAACACATATTAACACAATGTTTTAGCTAGCACAGACTTGTCTCTATTGTAAGGTGACCAACCTAGGATGGACTGAGGGGTTTCCAGGCCCTTGGGACATTCAGGGCTGAACCTGAGAAAATTCCAAGCAAACTGGGATGGTTGATTACTCTGGAATATAATAGGGATCAAACCCTCTGAATCACGCTATAATTATACAACAGATAGCCTTATAATACACCCTATTGACTTTATTTGGATATAGAGATTCTCCCCCTAAGTTGAATATTTTAATAATGAGGCACTAAGCACAGGTTGGTTGAGCAACTGAAAGTTGGCACTCTGAAACTGAATAACACACACCACAGCCCCCCTGGTTGCAAATGAGTGATGTATTATATAAACCAGGAGCTCTCCATCAGGGGCAATTTTGACCTCCAGGGGACATTTGATGATGTCTGCAGGCATTTTTGATTGTCACAACTGCAAGTGAGGGGATGCTAATGACATTTAGTGGGTGGAAGCCAGTGACACCGCCAAACATCTGCCAGTGCACACAACAGCCCTCGCAACAACACAGGATGATCGGGCCCCAAATGTCAACAGTGTCAAGGTTGAGAAGCACTGAAATAAACCCTTTGCCATGTCTTCCAAGAAGCTGGCTGGCTCAGAAAGTTCCAAAAGAAAAACAGAAGACAACAACTACAGGAAAGTAGGACATGTGCTAAATTTTCCAGAACTTTGACCTTGGTTCAACCTCTGGAAGTTGATTTAGTGGGTTTACTTTTTATGCGTTGTATTCATAGAAAGTCAGTTTTTTGCATCTAAATAAATGCTGGACAATGTAAAAAGGTCTGAAGGAATCCTCCAGTCATTAATGTGACTAGGGCATTAACCCATCACACTGAATGAGCTATTAGGCTCAGTGTACATCAGAGAGGTTTAGAAATTTTCCCAGAATCACCAATGAGGAGGTGGCAGAACAGAGCAAGGACCTGAACTCAGTTCTTTCTGCCCTCAGAGTGTGTATCATTGCTGTTGTTTTACTGACATAAGTTGGGTTTCTAGAAGCAGATTCTGAGATTTTCTTTTCTTTTTTTTTTTTTTTTTTGAGACAGAGTCCCCAGTTGTTGCCCTGAGTAGAGTGCCATGGCATCACAGCTCACAGCGACCTCAAACTCTCGGTCTTAAGTGAGTCTCTTGCCTCAGCTGCCCAAGTAGCTGGGACTACAGGCACCTGCTATACTGCCTGGCCATTTTTGGTGCAGTTGTCATTGTTGTTTGGTGGGCCTGGGCTGGATTTTAACCCACCAGCTCCAGTGCATGTGGCTGGTGCCCTAGCCTCTTGAACTACAGGTGCCGAGCAAGATTATGAGATTTTCTTTTTTCATTCTTTCTTTATTGAGATAGGGTCTCACTCTGTCATCCAGGCTGGACAGCATGGTCATAGCAACCTGCAACCTCAAACTCGTGGGCTCAAGCAATCCTACTGCCTCAGCCTCCTGAATAGCTGTGACTAAGGCCTGTATAACCATGCCCAACTAACTTTTTCATTTTTTGTCTTGCACTCCTGGCCTCCCAAATGCTAGGACTTTGGGCTTGCCTGAGATGGGTATTCTTGCAAGTGATTTATTTAGGGAGTAATCTCAGGAGAGAAGCCTACTCCATAGAGGCAAGATCAGTAGTAGGGAGGACCTAGGCTAGGATGTGATTTCCGAAGAATCTAATCTCAGCATGATCTCAGGACAAGTTCTAGAGCATAAACTACACTATAGACTCTGTTTGCCTCAGGGCAAGGAGGCTGGGTTTGGCACCCATGGCTCTGAGCTACCTGGGGGAGGAGGACAGGCCTAGTTCCAGGGACCTTTGGGTGAGGCAGCTAAGATAACCCGAGGAAAGCCTGCTGAGGCAGCCACAGGGATTCTGTAGAATTAAACAGCAGCACCTATAGCAGTGGCTGAATGAGGTCACTGGGAATCTGAGCAGAACACCAGGACACATGTGGGTCACATGAGACTGTGATAATCCTCTGATTTTCTCATCCTCTCCTTGAAGTACAGGAGTGGTCCTTCCTTGCTCCTAGAGCAGAAAGCATTTTAAGCACCTATAAGGTGCTCTGAAATCCCATGGTCAATCAAATCCTTCCTATCAAAGGCCCTGAGAACAGATGATCCAAAGAATGTCAGAACTCCTGGCATGCGCTCCCCATTCCACCGCCAGAGGATGGGGGATCCTGACATCAGCCTTGTCCTCAGTAAACATTTCACTCCCAGGTGATGAGCAACACCCCCTTCCCCAACCCCATCCCTGCCTGGAGCCTCAGGTAGCAGCAGCATGGATCACAGCAGTATCTGGCCCATCCAAGCAAGGTCCATTTCTGTGGCTGCAAAGTAGAATCAGTTTCCACTTCCTTAAGTCCCTGCCTGGCACAAACAATTGCCAAGATGTGCTCAAGGCCTGCCCAAGCTGTTTCGTTGGCCCAGAACACCTGACCTCTGCTTCACCTGGTGAACTCTTCTTCCTTCAATACCTAGCTTCTTCAAGGGCCTCCGGGACAGGCTCCCTTGATATATACGATGTACCCCCTACCTTGGAGTGGCCCCATAGCCCTTCTCCAAATGATAGCATTATCTGCTTTTTTTTTCTTTTTTTAAGAGACATGGTCTCACTATGTTGCCCAGGCTGGTCTTGAACTCCTGGCCTCAAGCAATCCTCCTGACTCAGCCTCCTGAGTAACTGGGATCCTGCAAATCACTGTGGCCAGCTCTTATCTACCTTGTGTATGTCCCTTTCTAGATCCAAGGTCCTTTACTCACATTCAAGTAGAAACGAATTATCCGGGAAGCTAGCTAAATGCAGATGTCTAGGCCCTGTGCTCAGAGGCTTGAAGCATGGGGAAAAGCATGCTGGTGTCTGCAGAAGAGCTCAGGAACCTGCAATTTTAAGTTACCACCTTGATCCTGGGACAGGTGGGGCCAGGCTACAGTGACTGTGAGCACTTTGAGGATGGCATTTTCACCCCCCACTCCCGGTGTAGCTGCTCAGCCAGGACTGGCTGACCTACCCAGAATCAAAAGAGAGGATATGTAGCTAAAACAAGCATAGGAAACAATTAAAATGCCACCTCTACATTGGTGGCTTCAGAAGATGTCCCCCTCCCACCCATACTCTAGCCCCGTAGAAAAGAATAAAAATACCCCTCAGTTCCAACTCTCATTTTCTAGAGCAGAAGTCACCCAAACCACTGATGTGCTTTTCCTACAAGCAGTGCAGATAGAGACAGAAGTCTAAGGAACTAGACCTCAGCACTGCCGAAACCTGTGGAGGGACCCTTACAAGTAGGAAGGCTACAGATAACACATGATTGAAGGCTGGGAAATCCATCAGCCTCTTGCTGCAAAAGCAAACTTCTGCCAGCTGAATCCAGTTATCAGACAATATGTGGATTGTGCTGACATCCGACCACTCAGCGCTAAACTCCTTTCTGCGCTCATGAACCTATTAGATGAAAATGCCTCCATTTAGATAACTGCAAATTGCTTTCTGAGTCTTAATTTCCTATTAGTTCATTAATCTCTCTATTCAGAATGCCAACAAGACAGCTGATGATAATTCCGGAGGAAGTGGGCATTAAACCGAAGCAGGAGAGAAGAGGGTTAGACATTAAGAAGATGTTTCTGGCTTTCTGGGTGTAGGGGCACCCCAAAGTTAACTCAAAGTTAGTAATAGCATTAGCTTGCATTGATTAAGCATTTGTAATAGGCCGGGTACTAAGAGGAGTATTTCCCTGATCAATTATCTTACTTTTAAGAAAACAAGTTATCAAGGTAGGTAGATATTACCTCCATTCTACAGAGAAAGAATCGGAGGCTCAGAGAGGGTGACACAGCCAGTTGGTGGCAGAGCCAGGATTCCAATATAGGTGTGTCTGAGAGGCTCCCAAGGTTGGTGGGTTCAAACCTGACCCAGGCCAGCTACAAAAACAATGACAACTGCAACAACAACAAAGTAGCTGGGCATTGTGCCTGTAGTCAGCCTAGGGAGGCTGAGGCAAGAGAATCGCCTAAGCCCAAGAGTTTGAGGTTGCTGCGAGCTGTGATGCCACAGCACTCTACCCAGGGCAAAAAAGCTTGAGACTCTGTCTCAAAAAAAATAATATATATGTGGTGTGTGTCTGTGTCTGACCTATAGCCTGGGTTCCTAATCTTGTTATCTTTTTGACTCATCACACAAATATTTACTGGATGAATTTACTGGAAAGATAATGATGAAAATGACCCAGATCTCCAGAGCGAGGCTAAGGGGTGTAAGAACAGAAGAGCCTGAAAAATAATCAGCAATCTGTCCGTCCTTGTTCAAACAGTACACATTATGAAATGTCCAGCAGGACACTAAAGTTTGGTTTGGGCTTTAAACTACATCTTCTAGCAGAGCTGTGATTCTCACAGCAGGGTCTGAGGACCTGCAGCATCTAGCACCACTGGGGGGCTTGTTAGAAACTTAAATTCTGGAGTCTGCCCTAGAGCTGCTGAACATGAGACTCTGGGGTGGGGCCTAGGAATCTGTGTTTTAACAAACCCTCCAGGACACTGTGACCCATGCTCAAGTTTCAGACCCATAACCTAGAAAGCCAGCCCCACCTCAGGCAGGGAACCTGGAGATCACTAAGAGCAGTCTTTTTCAAACTGCGGTGTGCACAGGAATCACCAAGACCATCTTAGAATGCAAGTTCTGATTTAGCAGGTCTGGGATGGGGCCTGAGATTGTGCATTTTTAACCAGGCTTTGGGTGAGGTCCAGAGAACACACATGGAATAGCATGGATCTAACCCAATCCCTGTCGCCCAGGGTGTTTCTGATAGTCGCAGAACCAGGGTTGATTTCAGTTTAAAACAAAACAAAACAAAAAAACTCACTTCCTCCACAGCAGGTTCAAATCCATGCCTTTGGTGGACAGGAAATGCCTTAGATCACACACCACCGTTTTTGCCGAGTTCTCACTCAGGCATGAAACCATCCCTGCTCACTTTAATTAGAATTGCAGACTCCATCCCAGCCCCTTTCTATTTCCCTTCTCTGCTTTGTTCTTCTTAGCACCTTGCATCACATGCAAAATTTACTAATTTACTTTGATTACTGTCCACCCACCCTGCCCTCTCCCCCCAACCAGCATATAAATTCCACCAGGGCAGGGATTTTATCTGTTTCATTCACTATTGTTTCCCTAGTGTCTGGAACAGTGTCTGGTACACAGTAGGTGCTCAATATTAGTTGAATAAGTGAACGAATGGTTCTGCCCAATTTCTAGAAGCAGCTGCCTTGCCATTCTTAGTATCATTTCTCTGAAATTTCACCTGTTGCTGTCCTTCTGCACACACTTCAGTGTTACTGACACTCATTTCTCCCTAGGGGTGTTTCCTCTAAACTCCTTGCCAACGGGATTCCACCATATGTTTCCCCTTTCTAACCCCCATCCAAACCTTCTATCCGTTCACAAGTGTTTCCAAACTTCTGCCAATCTTTGGAAACACAATGGCCATCCTCACTGTAACTAATAAAAACTGCAGGATTTGATTCATTGAGGAGTAAGTTTGAATATCAACTGGTGATATTAGTAATGCATGTTTGAAACTATGTATAGAATTAGCTTGAAATTCTGTTGTCATTTGTACAAGGACCATGTCAAAACTCCTGAAGCATGCTGGAATTTTGTAGCAGCTGTAGCATTTTGGCAGTTTTTCTAGGGGTTGAGCAAATTAATGAGATCAATGTTGCTATCCAATCATAGCTTGGTTTGAGTTCTGCCTCCTACATGCCAGGAGTTGGTTTTTGTTTGGAGTGGGGAGAAGTGTTCTTTGATAAAACATTTTAATCTGGGGCAAGGACATGTCCTTGACTCCTTTGGGGGTGCTAATATCACACCTCCTTTGCACGTGAGGAAACTGAGCCCCAGGATGACAAACCCTCTCTCAAGCTCACACAGGGAGTTCCACAATGGGGCTGAGACCCAAACTCAGTTCTGACTGTTTCCAAAGCCAGTGTGTCCTACAGCCAGCTCTTTCCCCCACCTTCCTCTCCCCACTCTTGGCAAGGCCCAAGCCTTTGCTCATTACTTCTAGAACAAAGAACGGGAGCAAAGGCCGCCTCCGAGTTCTGCCGCCAGTGCTGAAAATTAAAACTGGTTGAGAAGTGTTCAGCCTTACTACTCCTGGTTGCATCCCTGTCACCTAATTACCTGACTTCAAAGACTCCACACAGCAGGTATGAGGATGGAACATGGTCTGATGATTCAGGTCTTTGGAGGAGCTGGTGTACAGGAGAAATCAGCCTGCCAAGCCTGGCCTTGTGCTTCTCAGGGTCAGAAAGACCAGGGCCCAAAGAGGACCAAGGTGAGGAGGGCAATCTTGAAATACTCACCCTTTGCAATTACTGCCCCCACCTCACCTTATCCCATGGAGCTTAAGGGTCCTTAGGGGCTGAAACTAATTAATCCTCTCCTCCTCCCAACTCCTGGAGGGAAGGGGGCTCACTTAGCCTTACCCTTAACTCAGGTGAGGCTTTCAGGCTGGGGGTTCTATCTCATCTCCCCATCATGGGGTAAGGATTTGGGGGAAGCTAAAAGGGCCCAAATGAGAGTTCTCTACCTAGAGACTAGACAAGGAAGAACAAGGCAAAGCAGGGAGAGAGAGGGGTTCCTGGGAGATTTTAAGCTAAGTGACTTCTATACAGCATCATTTGTACCTATGACACATAGCTGGATGATATTGGCTATTTTATAATTATTGGACCTTAGAAGATATTTAATATATGCCTGTGAAGGAGAAAGGTAGTTCGGACAGAAAGGCACTGGCAATCTCTTAGGACTGAACTCTGAGGTTGGCACTCAGAATTATGTCCGGAGTGTGCTGACTTACTGAATGCTCACTGCCACCTGAGGCAGGTGTGATTAGTACTCCTCTCACACAGATGAAAATACTAGAGACAGGCACGTGAAGTGACTTGCCCAAGGTCATGCAGACGCTGAGTCAGAAGTTGAACCCAGTGTAGTCTGACTCTAGATCCCACATCTGGTGTCACCGTTTTCTCCTGCCACCCTACTTTGCCAGTCATGACCTGGGGAATGGGAGTGTGGAAGAGGAGAGAAGCAGGGTTTGGTGGGGGGGGAGGCTTGGATGGCTTGGTCTTCTCACCAAAACTCAAGACCAACTTGATCCCACAGAAAGTGAGAAGGATAGGATGTGGGGGCCTGACTGCCACTTCCTAGCTATGACTTTTCCTTGCCAAGAGTTGGTCTTCACATCTGTTAAATGGGGAGAATTTTAACACTCCTTCCGAGAGGTTCTCTGAGGGGAAAGAACAGAGGAGAAAAGAACTTTGCAACTCAGGGACCAGCAAACTACAGCTGAGGGCCCAAACCAACCTTCAGCCTGGTTTTTACAAACAAAGTTTCATTGGAATAAATAAAGTTGTCAGGGTTATTTGTTTCTATACTGTCTATGGCTGTTTTTGCACTACAGACGATCTGCCAAGCCTAAAATATTTAAGATACAGTCACCTAGAGAAAAAAATTGCCAGCCCTTAACCTTAGATGCTGTAAAAATGTGAGATGCCACTGTGCCTCGGTAGATAGTTTACACATTTCCAGCATCTTCCATCAGATCTGATTCTTATTGAGAGTTGCTTCCCCTGATCCTCTACCCAAATGTAAAGTTCACTTCGAACCTGTTTCTGAAAAACAAAGCAGACAACTCCTCCAAGAGATAAGAAACCAAACTCCCATAAGCTATTTCAGAGCCCAGTATGGCTTGAGAGGACATTGACCATGGCAAAAAGTCACTTAAAGGTGTCGCCACTTACTTGCAGTTTTTACACTTGAGGCCAAAAAGCATCCCTTTCCCACAGACTGTACACGTCTGAGACATCCAGTACTTGGTGGAAAACCTGTGGACAAGAGATAGAAAGTGTTCAGGGTAAGGCAGTGGAGACCCATCTACCTCTAGGAGGATGAACCACTTCAAATGCAAACATATGAGCCCTGGATTTCAGTCCTATTTCTTCTGAGCCATGTGACTTTAAAAAGTTGCTTAAACCAATGAAGCCTCAGTCTCCTCATCTGTACAGTGGGCATAATGGTACTGACCTCGCAGGTTGTTGAGTCACACGAGGTCATGTAACATTAAAGGACTTCACACAGCACCAGGCACAAAATAAGAACTCAAGGAATTGGGTTGAATAGTTATGTTATTACCTTGAACATTTATAACATTATTCCTTTGTTTGACAAATATTGCCCAGTGTCATGCTATGTGCCAAGTTCATTTCTGGGACAGAGCAACAGTAGGGGCTACAATTGCTGTCAGAGCCACAAAATAAAGTGGGACCTCCTAAGAGTTCAGCTGAGCCACTCTCCATCACTGCTAGTCAGCTGACCCCCGAGCTTCAAGGGGAGGCCTTCCCCTCCCAAGAGAGCAGAAACCCCAAATTTTGGTGGCAGAGGAAAGTCCCTGAAAGAGACTATCAGCTCTCCTCCCACCACCACTGCTTGCTGCAACCATAGGCAGTCTGGAGGTCTCTCCTATACAGCCATAAGTCAACAGGAGTGGAGGTGCGTTAGGTTAATTCCCTGGGCAGTGCCGCCACTCACATTGCTGGGGTGCTTTCTTCCCCAAGAGATATGAGGCGGCAGCAGGGCTGGGCTCAAGAAAAGTATTGAAGGTTGCCAGGTCACAGTTAATTTTAATTTTCAATTTGTGTCACCGTCAGCAGGAGTTGTATCTAATCTCCACTGCCGCCGAGTGTCAAAAGGAAAATCGGAAGTGATTATGTAACTTGAGGAGTCTGAGAAATTTGAGGGAAAGGTTGCATCCTTCTGCTGTACCATCTTGCCTGATCTGGGTCACTCTCCAAACAGAATGAACCACAGCCTGAAGCCTCCAAATCTAAGCAAACAGCAATATTCTCAACAGGGACGCTTGTTGCTAAGAAAATTCTCCCTCTGCAGTTTCTGCCTTGGGGGTTGGTTAAGCCATTTTCTGTCCCATCGATAGGGTCTGTTTTGCAGGTTTGGGCAGCTCTGGGGAATGGCAAAGGAGCCCATGTTTCACCCACAGCCAGCCCGGAGGAGCGGAGGGCACACGTCCTGAGTTGGGGGGAGCAGTGTTTTCTCCTTCCCAGCCCTCTCCTGTCCCCCCAAATCAGTTCTCCCTCTTCTCTGGCTCTGGCTGAAGTGGCTCTGATGACAGTGGATGGGATATTTACTTATTTCTTCACCAAAGCTGGGATGAGTCCAGATCTCTCCCTCCTGGCAACGAGGTTGGGGAGAAATACAGGGTGAGACTGAAGAGCAGGTCATCCCAAGTCCCAGCTCCTCTAGGAAGACACTTTTCATGCCCAAAATTATAGTGTTCTTTTTCTTCTTTGGGCATCAACATCTGTCTGAATCTGAAGTACTTTGGGATAGCCTCGAGGCAGGGGCAATCCCAGAAGGGAGCAGAGACAGGGGTGTGGCCAACCCAGGGGTGGAGCTGCGGAGGGGCGTGACTAACCCAGGGAAGGCCTGCGCCAGGGGCGTGGTCATCTTGGGGGCGTGGCTAATCCTGGAGCGTGGCCAGTCCAGGGGTGGGTGGAGCCGAGCCAGAGAGCAGTGAGGAAGCAAATACAAAAAAGGGCCCTTGTCTTTGATACCCTTCTCGCCACAGCTCATCACCTCACCACTAATGTATCTATCATGTATTTCTCACTGCTTCCTCCAATGTTTTCTTGTTGGAGTCTTCACAACTATCCTGTCAACTTCTTTCAAAAACCGTTGATGAGTTGCCTTCCCATGAGCGTGTACATCCCCACTCTGCCCCTGGCAATGGCAATGTGTCTGCCTCTGACGTCAACCTCCCACAGCCCTGGCCCCTCCTACTATCATGGTCTGTTAACTCTCCGATCCGGGACCCCAGCTCCCCAAGGGCACAGGCCTATATCTTGCTCAGTGCTGCAACCATGGCATAGAAACTGTAAACACTGGTGGAAAGAATCCACAAATGAGTGGACCAGTCGTTCAGTGAGTTCCCAGAGGCCCCCTGACAAGGAAAGATTTCAGCAGTGGGATCAAAATCACACAGACTGCTGCAGCTAATCAGCTCGTAGACCCAGGCCTCGGTTTCCCTATCTGTCAAAGGGGCATGACCATACTTGCCCCACCCACCCCACTGAGCTTGTGAGGAGATTGTGAGGCTAATGAGACAAGCTTTGTAAAAGTTAAATTTGTAAAGTTAAGGAACTTCCAATAAGGGATGACTAGTAGATAAAAACCCCTCTCCCAAAGAGGGCAGCTAAACCCTGGAGAGGTTGCCCCATGTACCCAGCAGGGTTGGGGCTCTGGACTGATGTACACCTCAAAGAATGAGCTCCTGTGAGGTTGGCTGCAATCATGTGTCCTCTGGGTGAGGAGACCCAAAATTAGAGTGTAGACCATTTATTTTAACAATGATACCATTGACTGAGTGTTTGTAATGTGCCAGGCCTTGTTCTAAGCACTTGACATATAGTATCTCATTTAAGCCTCACAACCACCCTATAGGTAGGCAGAATTATCTGATGAAAAAAATTGAGCCCCAGAGAGGTTAACTTCCTCAAGATTGCAAAAGTCAGACTTCAACACCCTGGCTTTTAACCACTAAGCGCTTACTTCATAAAGGTTAGAGTAATAACCCAGAGACCCCAGCTGTCACTTTGAGGTTTGGTCCAGCAGGAGCATGGTGACCTAAGAGCTGGAGCAGAACACTCCACCCAGCCTTTCCCCATCCCAGGGCAGGAAGCCAGACACACAGAGTTGGGAAGTTGGTGCAGGAATCCATCCTACCTGTGCTTGATGGAATTGCCAAGGTCTCTGCGAGGAATCTGCGGGGACCAGCGCGGCACTGACAGTGTGTCTACAGAGAGAGAAGACAGGAGGGGAAAAGCCTGTTACACAGCAGCTCAGAGGCTGGGGCAGGCTCTGGCCAAGCCCTGGAAGGAAAACGGAGGCTTCTTGGCCTCGGAAGGACTCCAGCCGCCATCACTTGCTAAACTAAAGCCATGTGGAACACTGGTTTAGCTTATTACCTCAACTTCTGCGAGGTCTGAGGGCTACCCTTCCCAGGGAATGGCTTAGAAGGAGCCAGCTGTGGAAAGAATAAAGTTGAGAATCACTGCCATTTATGGAGAGCTCAGTGTGTGCCACACACGTGCTGTGTGACTCACACGCCTTAGCTGCGTTCTCACAACCACCCCACACATAGGGATTTCTAGCACCCCACCTCACAGATGAGGAAACTGAGGCTTGGAGAGGGGAAGTCACTTGCTCAAGGTCATACATCTTGTAGACTGCACGGCAGCTGTGAATTCAGGTTCAAGAGATTCTGGAACATGTGTCTTTGCTTGCAAAATTATATGTAGTCATGCAGTGAATTCCAACACTAGTCATGGAAGTATTACATTCTTAATTTTTACCATCCCTCTATACAACTGTGAAGTATTTTGTTTGTTTGTTTTGTGAGACAGAGTCTCACTCTGTCACCCTAGGTAGAGTGTCATGCTGGGTAAAGTGCCGTTATAGCTTACAGCAACCTCAAACTCTTGGGCTCAAGTGATCTTCTTGCCTCAGCCTCCCCAGTAACTATGACTACAAGCACCTGCCACAACGCCTGGCTAGAGTGTCATGTTGGGTAGAGTGCCATTATAGTTCACAGCAACTTCAAACTCTTGGACTCAAGTGATCTTCTTGCCTCAGCCTCCCCAGTAGCTATGACTACAAGCACCTGCCACAATGCCTGGCGGGGTTTTCTAATTATCTTAGTAGAGACAAGGTCTCACTCTTTCTCAGGCTGGTCCTGAACTCCTGAACTCAAGTGATCCATCCATTTCAGCCTCCCAGAATGCTAGAATAACAGATGTGAGCCACTGTGCCCAGTCAACTGTAAAGTTACTTAACATTTTAGGTTGACCCCATTTTTTTTTTTTTGCTTAAATGCATTTATTTCAAAAGCAAACTCTACATGGAAAGCCATGTCACTTTTGTATATTGTAAATAACTATTTAAAAATGTGTTCAATCATGTATCACCTAAAGTTACACTATGATAAGTGGATAGATGGATGAGTAAATGGATGGCTGTGTGAATGAGTGGATAGGTGGGTGGATGGTTTGGGTAGATAGATGGATAGGTGGGTGGATGAATGGTTGGATGTGTGGGTGGATGGACAGATAGGTAGGTGAGTAAATAGATAGATGGGTGGCTGGACTGATGGACAAATGGGAATAAGGAGGAAACACTAAACCATGCAGGCTGCAGACTAGGTGCCTGCTGCCATCGGGTCTTTCCTTTCATGCCTTAGGTTAAATCTCAGCAAACTGCACTCTCACACCATCTCTCACTGGTTCCGGATCTCCTGCAGACCCTGAGCTCCAGCCCCCACCCTTACCCTAGTGTCCAGCTGTCCACACCCTGCTCCTGGAAGAGCTCGCAGGCCCCAGAGAGGTGTGAAGCAGCAGCAGAAATGAACTAGTGCTGCCTGTGAAATGTCCACCAGATAGGGAGAGAAGCAGCAAGTGGCTGACCCACACGCCAGCTCTCATTTCTCAGGCCAGATGGATGGAGCCAGCTCCCCATTTTTGGAGCTGCAGATGCACGCCTCATTTTTCACAGCAATTGTTATGGAGTGGCGCTCTCATCGGGGAGCCGGGCATGTCAGAACCTATCAGGGAGCATTTAACCCCCAGCCTACTCTCTCCTCTCTTCTGTCTGATGACACCGTCGGCAGCCATCTGAAAGCTGTTTCCAGAAATCCTAATTCTGCCTGGGTAAAGCTTGGACCCTCTCTGAGAGAGCTAATGATTTCCCAAGCCCAAAGGGCAGAACAAAACAAAGGTGGAGACAGCATGATCTATCAGAATTATAAGCTTTTGGAATTCCTCTAGTTTAACTAAAAACTAAATGTCATCCAGCTCAAGCCCATTTTATTACTTGTTCCAGTTTCTGAGGGAAATAAAAAAGATATGAAAGAAACAAGAGCATTCCTTCCTTTCCTGTCTCTTTTTGTGGGCTGAAGTCAGATGTGGGAGGAAGGATGCTACCTGTTAGCATCGCAAGGTGCTGTCTTTGGGGCCAGGGGTGGGTGGAGATGGGAGGGCCATGCGGGGGAGGGAGGGTCAGCCTTCTCGTGAAGAGTCTACAAAACAGAGAGTGCCAAATGGGTTGCATCTCCTGGGCCATTAGCGGTGTCTATTTAGAAAGGTGTGTTGCGAAGGATTCTGAGGCTCAACAGGAAAGACAGCTGAAATTGATCAGCACTGCCTGCCGTGGGTAAAGACTAAGGCAGGACCCACGAGTCCCATCTTCGTATCACCACCTCATACCATAGTGTCTGAGGCAAAGTAGATACTACTTCATACATGTTTGCTGAATCCAAGATTATTAAAAGAAAAACAAATACTGAATTATATTGATTATTTAACATGTCAACATGTGCTAGGCATTATGCTGCATGTTGTTTCCTGGAAGCTATGCCTCTGAGTGGTCCCATTGTTCAAAGGAAGACAAAGGAGCTCAGAGAGGTGCAGTGACTTGCTCAAGGCCACACAGCCAAGCACTGGCAGGATCTCAAGAACTAACCCTGCAAGTGTTCGAAAGTTCTCAACCAGAGGAGATATTGCTCCCTAGGGGATATTTGGCAATATCCGGGGACATTTTTGGTTGGCACCCTGGGTATGCACGTGAGCCACTAGAGTCTTTTAGGGAAAGGGCAGGGATGACGGTGAATTAAACAGCCATAACAATGAATTAAACAGCCCCAAATGTCAATAGCACCAAGGCTGAGAATTCCTGATCATTTCTCTCCAATTCTCTAGCTGGCCCTTCTCTCACCATCCCCCTTCCAAAAAAGAAAAAAAAAAAAAAAAGACCAGGTAGTGCTTCTGAAGCTTAAGTCAGCAGAGAACAAATCCTATTTTATTATAAGCACATTTCATTTTTAGATTCATATCCTAGTTATTCTGTTATTCTCAATTACAGCACCTTTTCAAAAAGTAGATGTAATTAAGTTTAGTAGTTGGTTTCAATTCCCGATATCTGGTTGAAGGGGCGAGTTCTGTCAATTACATTAAGTGGCTGCAGCATCCTTAGTCTCCAGCAATAAAAATCTCCGCATGGCTTCGCATGTGGGCGTGCAGATTTGAACTTTGAGATCCTCTCTTTACTTTCTCCGTTTGGATTTTATTAAACTTGCCAATGCAAAGCCTTAAAGCAAAGGAAAACTGTTGAAAGGGAAGGGGGGAAAAAATCTATGAAAATCCTGGCCTTATCATAACAGAGAAGGCAAACAGCATTTATAGCAATTAAACCGATAGAGAGACTTCTGTTTAACAATCAAAGCACCTATTAAGATGTCTCCATAGCTGAACAAAAGCTTCTTTTCTCCTCTAATTTTCTGATAACAAGTCATGCAGACACACAGAGCAGAAATTTTGCACATCCCTGGTGCCTACCATCTGGGGGGGAGAATAATAGATATTTCTTCTTAGATATTTTCATTTCTAGTACACGGAAAGGGAAACTGGTGGGAGGGAGATATCTTCTCCCTTGCATAGGTCCTTGCTGGTGATGCCTTCTGAGAAATGCCTCTGCTTAGAAAGAGGAAAGACCTAGAACCTTTGGAAACAACTTGGTGGTCAGAGACACAAACAGAAGCCCCAACAGGTGGAACCAACATTAACAAAACATTCACACTGCGCAGAACTGCGTAAGGAAGGACTCAGGCTCTGACCTGGTGATTTTGAAATCAGGCTAACAGACAGACGAGCCGATCATGAATACACAGAGGCACAGGTAAAAACGGATGATGATAAACTGTGGAAGAGGAAGAGGGGGAGGAGAAAGAGAAGAAATAACAGGAATAAGATAAGAAATAACAAAAATAATAATAGATCTTCCTTCTATTGTGACCTTGTGCCAACCATCACTGCCACACAGGCCCTTTCCATAAATTATCCCATTTAGTATAATACAGACGCCACCGTGTATAGACACACATAGTGCGTCAGCCACTATCACAGCCCCATTTCAATAAGGAAATCAAAAAAGTTATCCCATGTGCCTAAGGTCGCACAGCAAATAAATGCCCCAATTAGATTTTATTTATTTATTTGGGTTTTTTGAGATAGAGTCCCACTTTGTTGCCTAGGCTAGAGTGTTATGGTGTCATACCTCACAGCAACCTCAAACTCCTAGGCTCAAGTGATCCTCCTGCCTCAGCCTTCCAAATAGTTGGGACTACAGGTGCCCACCATGACGCCCAGCTAATTTTTCTATTTTTAATAGAAATGGAATCTCTCTCTTGCTCAGACTTGTCTTGAACTCCTAAGCTCAAAGGATCCTCCCACCTTGGCCTTCTAGAGTGCTAGGATTCACACCCAGCTGGGATTTTAAATTCAGTTCACAAAACTGGGGCTCATAAATGACAGCCAATTTCATCTGCATCTCACAGATGGGAACACTGAGGCTTAGAAGTAATTAAGCAATTGTCTACAGGCGTCCTCAAACTGTGGCCTGCAGGCCATGTGCGGCCCACCTAGGACATTTATCCAGTCTGCTGGGTGTATTTGCCACCACTGCCTGTCCTGCTTAGCAGCTGACTTGTCCCGGGGCCCACAGTCTGGCCCTTCAATGTTCTGAGGGACAGTGAATGGCCCCCAGTTTATAAAGTTTGAGGACCCCTGTTCTAGAGCTAATAAATGACTGAGTTGGGATCTAAGTCACAGACTGGAGCAAACTGGTTGCTTCCAGTTCAGACTACCCTTTTACGTCCTCCCCAAGGAGGTCCCATTTGTCCTTATATCCCCCTATGACTAGCTCAGGATCTGCTCAAAGGATAAATGAGCCTTCAATGAAGGAAGGACTGAATATATGAATGAATGGATCAATAATCAGTCCATCCTCCTGCCCACCCACCCTCTGTCTGGGAAGCTCTGAAAGGTGATGTAATAGCATGGCGTTGCCACTCCCACCCTAACCATGTCCCCATCCCAATCCCTGTGAGTATGTTATTTCACATGGTAAAAACAGATGCTGAAGACGTGACCAAGTAAAGGATGTTGAGATGGGGATATTGCCCTGGATTACCCAACGCCATCACAGGGAAGTAGGGAGGACAGAGTCGGAGGAGGAGATACAACAATCAAAGCCCAGGCTGCAGTGATGTGATTGCTGTTTTTGAAGACGGAAGGGGACTTCCAGCTGAGCAATGCAGCTGCAAAGGCAGAGAACGCTTCTCCCCAGACCCCCCCGAAGGAGCCAGCTCTGCCTACACCTTGACTTGTTTCCCGTGAGAGCCATTTTGGATTTCTGATCCCCAGAGCTGTAAGATAATAAACGTGTGTTGTTTTCAGCCCGTGAGTTGGTGGTCCTCTGTCACACCACAGGAAACTGATGAAGCACCTCTCTTGTACCAAGCAGAGTTTTAGGAACTAGGTGAACAAAATAACCAAGCTTTGTGAGTTTAGGATCTAAAGGGTAAATCGGAAAGTAAATGATTAAAGAAACAAGTGCCCATAAAGAAAATAAAATGATACAGAATTTGGGGTTTGTATGAAGGTAGAGGGAACCCTGAAGTGCATTAGAATAGATGCCGGATACTGTGCGGGGGCCATATGGACTTCAGAGCTCCCTCTGGCGGCTGAGGGGGAATAGACTGCCAGGCTGTGAATGAGAAACAGGGCAGTGCCTCCCCACCTCCCTCACCCCATCCTGCAACCTCTACCCTAGTCCAAGGCATCAGCTTTAACCCTTACAATTCCATTTCGCTCTCAGCCTAGGCATTTCCTACCTGAGCTGTCATGATCCCTCCAAAAGCCCTGGATAAAAAAATCTACACTCTATCATCCTTCAATGTCCCTGGAAAAGCAAAGGGGGTTGCTAACTGGCCCCATAGTCAACTGTGTTATCTTCCAGAAACCAACAGGATATATTTTTCCCTCCTTGGCCATAAAGGAGAATGTGGCGAAGTGTCTCAAACCCACTCACTTGTAGCACTTGTATCTGCTATGGCACAGACTGATCTTAGGGGACAGTTCCTTAAGAAATTATATGCATTTCTAAACCCAAGCAGGGAAGGATAAAGTGGCAGCTATGGGAGTAGGCAATGTAAATTTTTTTTTTTGGTCAGGGCTGGGTTTGAACCCGCTACCTCCAGCATATGGGGCTGGCGCCTTTTAAGCCACAGGCGCCACCCGGCAATGCAGATTTTAAAAATCATTCTTTGCAATTTATCTACTATGGGGACCATAGCAGAACTTTTGTCAGGGGGGAACTTGGGCTTGGGTCCCATTTGTCATTATATTCCCCAATGACTAGCTCAGGATCTGCTCAAAGGATAAATGTGCCTTCAATGAAGGAAGGACTGAACAAACAAATGAATGGACCAATAATCAGTCCTAGCTAAAACTGTTCTTTCATTGGTTAACTAGAAATTTACATGGTCTTAGGTAATCTTAGAGATACCCCTTAAGAGATTCAGAGCAAATCCAAACTGATTTATCCTTAAAATACAATTGCATGGTAGGGAAGGAAGTACAATTGATTTCCGTTTTACAGATGGCAAATTGAGCCAGGGTGGGACCTGTTGTATGTCCTTGGACAAGTGACAACCCTGTAAGTTTCACTGTCATCATGCAAAAAAAAAAAAAATGTGGATGAATCACAGTAGCTCATGGGGCTATTCGAACTAAGTGAGATAATGTACCTTGAGTGTTCAGACCACTGCCTGGCATGAGAGCAATCTTAGTTTTGTTTACTGTACATATTTTGTGGCCATTTCTTCATTTACTCCACACAACCCTAGGACTTTGTGTCTCCAGCTTGGAGATAAGGAAATTCGGAATAAACCAAACTGTTCAGAGGCATATTTGGTGAACTTTAAAATGGAATCCAATTTACTACAAAATTAAAGCTTTGCTATCCACCCCTACATTATGTCCCGTTGGGAGATAAACGTAAAATTATTTTATGAAGCTCTGCAATGAATCTGGAACAAAACAGGGGGAAAAAAGAAGAAAAACATTATTGTAAAAGTCATGCCATCCCAGATTTGGAAAGGACACAAGAAACAACTGCAGTCTGAGTCTCTAACCCCTTGAGAGGCATGAGGAACTGCCCTATCCTTAAATATTTCCATGGAGACAAAGACCTCTGAGCATATAATATTATTAATAATAATGCCTAACATTTATTGAGTATCTACAGCATAGCAGGACCTAGATTATGCGATTTAGATGTATTGTTTCATTTAAACTCCATAATTCCAGTTTTGGTGGTAGAGCTGAGATTTGAATTAGGACAACTCAGACCCAAGAGGTCATCCTCAGAAATGCTACAAAGAGAGGAACTGCAAGTTTCATAGCAAACTCTTTGGGCACAGAGATATCTGAAACTAATAAAACTCAGACGCCTTAAGCTTTTCTTTCATACAGTTTGGGGTTACAGGCCAGTCACCAGCTAAAATCCCACTGATTTATCCAAGGTGCCAACCAATCCTTGGCTAAGTCGTTCATGATGTTTTATTCACCTAGCAAGAAATAACTCCATAGGTATTTGTTTTACTATCCGATTCAAATATATCAGATCTAAAAGTACTTTAATTATGTGCTGTCTCTAAAGGTTACCGCTCCATGATATTTCAGGGCCAAATCTCATTGCTTCATAGATTTGGATAACAATTTTTTTCCCTGAGACAACAATCCACTTCCCAAGATCCAAACATTATCATCTGGGGCCTTCGATAGCTATGGAGGCTTCCAGGGATCCACTTGGCATTGGCAAGGTGACAAGGGCAAGCGTTGGTGCTTTGTCATGGAGGGAGAAATAAGGCAGAAAGGGCTGACAGTGATAAGAGATACTAGCAAGGGCGCTGATGCACACTCTGGCTGGAAGAAATCATGTACTAGGATTTCAAAGGCATTTCTGCATGGCATTGAGGCCAGCAAAGGGCAATGGGGAAGCTACTGAGGTTATGGCCTCAGGTCCTGGTTAGGAATGAGAGCATTGTAGGGACAGAGGTATCAGGGCTGAATGATCTGTGCACATTGAGGATTTAAGCTAGAGATAAGGCTTTGAGTGTGGATATCCTTTTGAGACAGGGCAGCCATACTGCATTTCTAAACAGGAAGGTCTCCAGAGCATCAACTTGCCCAGTGGAGTTAAGAGAGTAAGCCTGGGACTTTGGAGTGAGTGCACCTGTAACAAATACTAGCTCTGCCACTTGGGAGCTGTGGGACGCTGGGTCTTCTTACTTCTTTGAGTCTTAGTTTCGTCTCCTATAAAAAGAGGGTCATAAATTTCCCTCCCTCTCCATCCTTAGGAGGATGAAGTGGGGTAATAAGACTGGAACAGCACTCAGCTGTCTGATGTGTTAGTTATTGTCCCTCTCTCTCTGCCTCTGGATTTAACACACCAGTTAGAACATGAAAAAGCTGTCCGTGGACTATGACTTATTTAGAGCAGGGGTTGGAAAACTTAACCCTCAGGCCAAGTCCAGCCCATCATCTGGTTTTATCAATAAAAGTCTGATTGGCACGTGGCCACACCCATTCATTGACATACTGTCTGTGTCTGTTTTCCTGTTATCGGCAGAGTTGTGTAGTTGTGACAGAGCCAACATGGTCCACAAAACCAGAAATAATTATTACCTGGCCGTTTATAGAACAGGTGTGCCAACCCCTGATGGAGAGGGGTGTGAAACTCATTTCCTTGGTTGATTAGCAGAAAGATTTATTTTCTCCCCTTGAAGCCAGGAGACCTAGGTTCAAGACCCACTTCTGCAACTTCCATGGTGCAAATCCTTGGACAAATGGTCTGCAGTCTCCAAGCCAAAATATGTATGACCACGTGGTGTCACTTCTCTCTCCATTCTGTCCTAGCACCCTTCAGGGGATATTGTTTCAGTCCCCATTTTACAGAAGAGATAAGCCAGGCACGGAGGACCCACAATCAGCCCAGCCAAGACACTAACCTCGAGCTTGTGATCTTTCCACCCCTCACTGTCTCCTAGTAGAATAATTCAACAGCAGGCACTGTCTCTGATGGCATGCACCTGCTGAAATCCATGTCCATGCGTGGGGGCAGAGGAAGAGCAAAATTAACTCTCTCCTCTCACAGCTTCTGTCTGGATTATGACGGGATTCTCTAGTTGTCATTTTATCAGAGCAGAGCAAAGACAGGGGGGCACCTGCTGGCTGTGTCTCCAGGTAGAAGCCCATCATGGTAGGACAGGTGAAGGGTGAGGGCACTGCACAAATGGCAACGGCGAAGATGAAGGGCTGGTCTGTGAACACAGAGGCCGGATGGTGCAGAGCAGGCGTCCTCAAACTACGGCCCGCAGGCCACATGCAGCCGGCCGAGGACATTTACCCAGTCCGCCGGGTGTTTGTGCCACCGCTGCCTGTCCTGCTTAGCAGCCGACTCGTCCCGGGGCCTGCAGTCCAGCCCTCCAACAGTCTGAGGGACAGTGAACTGGCCCCCTGTTTAAAAAGTTTGAGGACCCCTGGTGCGGAGCATGGGAAGGGAAGACATCACAGAGGAGTTTTCATCTTGTCATCAACGTTCTCCTCCTTCCCCTGTTCCACACGGCCCCACCCCTGGTTCAAAATTTAAAACTGAAGTTCAATGAGAAACACTTTCTGGATATTTAAGTGTATTCTATATCCCCTCAGAATCATTCTCCCTTTTTGTTTTTATTTTTTTAGAGATGGGGTTTTGCTCTGTCACCCAGGCTAGGGTGCAGAGTTGTGACCATGGCTCACTGGAGCCTCAATTTCCTGGGCTCAAGCAATCCTCCTGCCTCAGCCTCCTGAGTAGCTGGGATTATAGGTGCACACTACGCCTGACTAATTTTTCTTAGTTTTTTATAGAAATGGTGTTTCTCTATATTGCTCAGGCTGGTTTCAAACTCCTAGACTCAAGCAATCCTCTCACCTTGGTCTCCCAAAGTGTGGGACTACAGGAGTGAACCCCTGCATCTCGCCTACTCTCTCCCCTTTTTAAAAGATCATCAGAACCTCGTGTCTGAGTCCTGGCAGGAAACTGCTGAGCTGGACCTCCTCAATTTGCCCTAAATCACACACGTGGACAGCGATACCATCGCTCCCTCGCCCAGTGAGAAATGTGCACCCTGGAGTCATCACCTGTGATTTATCTCAGCCCTTTCAGATGGCCTCAATTAAATTTCACTGCTGGTAAAGAAAGGGAAGATGGCTGAGGCATTTAATTACATTTTATAATGTGCTCACTACTGAATTTATTAAAGTATACCAGGGATTCTTAACCTTGTAACCAAACAGTGGGAGACCTAGGTACCATACGAGTAATTATCTTCCTTGTGGGGAAGATAGATGAAGAAGCCAGGACATTAACAGTGGGTTGGGTGTGTGTGCAGGGGGACAGTGGTGACCAAAGCGGGGGCTATGACAAGACACAACCCCATAGATTGGAGAAGGGTGTGTCATTCATTATCAATCTTCCCAGGACTCTAAGGATGCGATGTGTTAGGAAACTTATCTTTCTTTCTTCTCTTTACATGCCCATGCCAAACCTTCTCAAATTTCCCCTTCGTATAATTGTACTCCTAGGGATAGAGGAAGGGAACGTCCTGAAATATTAAAATTGCTTTATGAAATTAACATCCTTGCTGGGTATGGTGGCTCAGGCCTGTAATCTAGCACTCTGGGAGACTGAGGGAGGTGGATTGCTTGATCTCAGGAGTTGAAGATGAGCCTGAGCAAGAGCGAGACTTCATCTCTACTAAAAATAAAAAAAAACTAGCAGGGCATTGTGGTGGGCACCTGTAGTCACAGCTACTCAGGAGCCTGAGGCATGAAGATCACTTGAGCCAAGGAGTTTGAGGTTGCTGGGAGCTAGGCTGAGGCCAAGGCACTCTAGCCTGGCCAACAAGAGTGAGACCCTGTCTCAAAAATAAATTAATTAAAATTAAAAAAATTCTGAAATGTCAAAATCACATTATGTAATAAGAAAACAAAATTAAAATATAAAAAAGGAAATAAAAGGTTAACATCTAAAAGTCCAGAAGAATCATTAGGATAATAGATTCACCTTGGTTTGTTTAGAAAGCACATGTGGGGTAAATTATCAATAAGGAAATAAAGTGTGATACTGGGGGGTGGTGGAGGAAAGTCACTTAAATATTAATACGATCCTGTGGACAGCCTAACATTCCCTCCAGGTGGTGGGTGGCTTTATAGCAGGGGTTTCTCTGCTCTAGAGGCTGGTCTAAATGTGGAATATCCAAAAGCAGGTGTCCTCAAACTATGGCCTGTGGGCCACATGCAGCCCACCTAGGACATTTATCTGGCCCACCAGGTGTTTTTTGCCACTGCTGCCTGTCCTGCTTAGCAGCCAGCTCGTCCCAGGGTCCACAGTCTGGGCCTCCAACAGTCTGAGGGACAGTGAACTGGCCCCTGTTTAAAAAGTTTGAGGACCTCTGTCCAAAATCATTGTCTCAAAGACTTCCATTATAGTGTCATATATACTTGAGTGACCATAAAAAAGGTCAGAAGGGGAGGAAGAAGGTGCTGATCCCAGGCCTAAGAAGAAGAAATGCCCCATGTTTCTGTGACACAGCTAAAGGCCTAAAAAAAGCTAAAGCTTAAAGCTTAAAATCACTGTCCCAGCCCCTGTCTGGCCCTCCCTGGGTTGTAGTTACATCATGACTATACCATTTCATACCTCTCACCTTTGAAAATGTTGTTCTCTGTCTAGAATGTTCTTCTGCTCCACCTCAAAGGCCCCTACTTCTCCTAGCCTGACTCACAGTGGCTCTTCCCTTAAGATCCAGCTCAGGTGCATCTCCTCCAGGAAGCCTTCCCTGATTGCATGAGGACAGGATGCCCCCCGACCAGGCCCTTCCTGCAGCACCTGTGCTTATTCCTCTGGGCCTCTTCCCTTGTCCCAGGGAAAGGCTCTCCTTCCTGTCCATGCTCCCTACCACCATCCCTGACCATGAGCTCTTGGAGAGTAAGAGCTGCCAATTAATCTTCTTTATGTGTTTGGCATTTGGGGCAGAGTTTGGCTTATTACTGAGAGAGGTGAGGGATTTTTCTTGCTAACTCTAGCAAAAATAGGCCCACAGCTCAACCTCCCATATGAAGGGTCTGTTTCCCCACATTCTTCAGGGCCTGGGCCAATCAGGGGTCCTATGAAGCCAGGATCCTGCCCCAACCACCCATCCACACCTCCTGTCCCAGTACCCTGCCCCTGCCATAGGGCTGAAACCTCAGCTGGGATGGCTGACCAAACAAAGCCCATCTGCCCCCAAATGAAGCCCACCACTTCCTTTCCCAAAACTCTCCCCTCTGGCCTGGGCACTGAGGACCCACAGTTTCCCCAGTCACAGCAGTCAGGACCCTTGGTACTCCTCTTAACTCTCACCTGTAATGGGCACCCTTGACAGAGTCCCTCCCAAGGGCAGACTTATCATCTATGTTGATTTATACCACCCTGCCATGGAGACCTAGTTTTGATCTCAATTTGTGGATGAAAATACTGAGGCTCTGAGAGCTTCACAGAGAAACAGAGTGGTCAAAAGAATAGTTAGAAAGACTAGAGTTATTGTCCTGGTTCTGCCACTAAATGGGAAAGCTAAGTACTGATAATCCTATTAACTAAAATGGGTCAGGCACTGCCCAAGTCCGTGGTTCCCCAAATTGTCAGCCTCCTGAAATCACCTGATGCCTATGCCCCCTCCCCACCCCCGTTGGAATTTATTCATAATTCAGAGGTCAGCAAACTATGGTCCATGATCCAGCCTGTTGTTGTAAACAAAGTCTTACTGGGACACAGCCATGCTCATTTATCTATGGCTGCTTTTCGTACTAAAAAGGCAGAGATGAACTATCACGACAGAGAGCACATGAGACCTAAAGCCTAAAATATTTACTATATGGCTCTTTAGTAAAAGTTTACTGACTCCTAATTTGGTTGTGCTGGGATACAACTTGACTTAGAAAATTAGAAAAAGTCTTCTGGTAATTCTAATGTGCAGACAAGTCTGGGGAATACTGGACTGGCCTAAGGGTTTTATTCATTAGCCGACTGACTCTTTGTAACAACCACGTCTGTTTCATCCTCTATTTGTATCCTGAGCAAGCGGTGCCGTGAAGGGCCCCAAGTGGCATCTCCAGTAATATTTATTGCGTGAACGAATAAATGAATAAACAAAGAATCCACCCTGGGAGATAGGTACTAATGATCCTCCTGTACAAATGGGGAAACTGAGGCTCAGGGGTCACGTAAGGAAAATGTCCTTAATGGGGTCTGAGGCAGCCTGGAGACCCTGATTGGCAGTACAGAGCCATCTTAACACACATAGACCCAGATCCTGTCTCCTTGACCCAAAGGAAAATGCTAATTAGAAGAAGCTGGCTTATCCTGGCTGGCTCAGGCTTAAATGAGGACAAAACAAGAGTTGACAGACAGAAGCCCCACACTGCCATCACCACAAATGTCCCTGTGAAGGGAAAACAACAGCCCGCCCTGTGCTTCATCAATTTCAATTGTAAATAGCCTCACATTCAAAGAAACCAAGAGAGACAGTAATCACTTGACAGGTGTAGGCAGGGGAGGTGGGAGACACGCAGACCACAGCCTGGAATCTGGAAGTTGGGCTTGACATTTGGAGCCAGAAATGGGCAACAGGACTCATTTGTGGATTGCATGTACCACAGTCCAGGCAACTGGGGGAGGTGCAGCCCTCCTCTTCTGCCTCAGACGCAGAATAGGCAAATGGAATTAATTTACAGGTGCAGACCTGAGCCAGACTCCTGGCCCTGCACTGGTTTGCCCTGTCGTCTGCGTCCTCCCCTCGGCAGACTCTTCCACTATAAAATGAGGGTGATGCAATCTGTCTTGCAGAGCTTTCCTAGGGACCGGGTACTGGAATATGAAGCAAGTGCCTGGCACACAGTAGGTGTGGAGTAAGAGGCAGATAAGCTCCAGAGCAGCCTAGCTCTCATTTTCAGCTTTCCTTAGCTGCCTCTCCTCCTCTTCAGAGAAAACAAAACACCGGAAGAGGCTGTTTTGGGAAGCAAGCCTTGGCTCTGTAGAGAAGCCACAGTGAGTTATGCAGAGAGCAGAACCGTCTAGGCCCCTCTGGCTATTCATCCCCTGCTATCATCCTGCTCTCAGAGCGTGTCTAGAGCCCTTGCTTGTCTGGTGTGATGGATGGGTTTAAGTTCCTTGCACACTACATCATCAGTTACCTACATATTTATTGCCTTGAACTAAGCTTATGGATCTTAAATCAGAGCCTTTCTGAGTCGTCTGAGCTGAAATTCTCGCCCAATGGAAGTGTGGTGTTTTTAATTATGCAGCCACCCTGTAGTTCATGTTTGGTGGGAGTTAATTGCCCAAAGAAGAAAGGGCTACCGAGATTCTATCCGCACAGAATTGTTCCATGGAATTTACTGGCTGAGTGGACTCCTTGGGGACAGGACCACACGAGCTTGTGGCAAGAGACCCTGGTCAGACTTTAAGAAACCCAGAACACCAGGCATCGTGGGGTCTGAACTTCAGGCGCCACATGACTGAGCCCTGCCCCCTGTTTCCTGAGACTTTATGCACCGTTCAAAGGGGGTGTCATGCTGTCTGTAGTTTGCCCACATAGTAGGGACAGCCTTGTGACACATCATATTCAAGGTCAATACTGTGCGTCTATGTTCCAGAGCATGTGTTTCTGGAGTGTCCCTAAATGGGGCCAGAAAGCCTGATGAGGGGATGGGCTTGTGACAGGTCTCCATTGTGGCACTGAAGGTGAGGTTTCCGGGGCAGGGAACCTCTGCTGCCACAGGGCCGTGGCTCATCAGTGAGAGGTGTTGTCAGCATAGAGAGCCCCCAGCTCCAGGAAGTGAGTAGATTAGGGGTTGGCAAGGCCTGGGACTGGGGACGTGGGCAATAGAGAGTGACAGCTAATGGGTATGGGTTTCTTTTAGGGTGATGAATGATGATCACACCACTCTTTAAATATCCTAAAAACCATCCAATTATTTTAAAACAGTAAGCTTTGTAGTATGTGAATTATATCTCAATAAAGCTACTAAAATAAACTTTAGCATACTCCAGAATCACCGGAGAGCCTGTTAGGATACAGACAGCCAGGCCCTGCTACCAGCGGATCTGATTCAGTTAAATATAGAGCATGGCCTGAGATTTTGCATTTCTAATAAAGTCTCAGATGTTTTTGCAGCTGCCACCAGGGTAGGCACCTTACTCTGAGAACCACTGGATAGCATGCACCACTTCCCACCTGCCATAAGGCTGGGGGGACATCACCCTCTGACCACACAGAGTGGCACAGCCTTTCCACTTCTAGGTCTCCCAGAAAAGAGTTTATTTGCAAGAGTTGCCAGTGACTTTAGTCACTGTGGTTGACAAATTAATTCTCCCTCCAACCCAAGATATCCACGTCCTAATCCTGGCAACTGGTGAATGTGACTTTGTATGGGGGAAGGGACTTTGCAGGTATGATGAAAGTAAGGATCTTGTTACAAGGAGATTATCTGGGATTATCCAGGTGAGGCCCCAAATGTTATCACAAGGATGCTTAGAAAAGAGTCAGATGGGCGGTGCCTGTGGCTCAAAGGAGTAGGGCGCCAGCCCCATATGCCAGAGGTGGCGGGTTCAAACCCAGCCCCTGCCAAAAACTGCAAAAAAAAAAAAAAGAGTCAGATGGTCAAAAGAAGAAGGTGGGTGGCCACAGCAGGAGTAGGGGAGGAAAAGTGATGTCTGATCATGAGGCATTAGAAACTGCAATGGGAGGAAGCAGACTCAACCATCAAGTCTCTAAAACAGTGATTTTTCAACTCGTGTCCCATGGCACACTGGTGTGCCTCGAGAGGATCTTAGGTGTGTGCTGAAAATTTTTAAAGATCATTCATTCCATAACTTTCAGAAGAAGTTCAAAGCACAGTAAGTTTGTTCTTTTTTTTTTTTTTACTCTTTTTTTGATCAACACAACTTAAGGGTGCCGTGGAAATTTAACTATTGTCCCAAGTGTGCTGTGAAATAAAAAGGGTTGAAAAACAATGGCCTAAAAGGAATGAGCCTTGCCCACACCTAGATTTTAGCCCCACAAAACCTATTTTGGAATTTTGACCTCCAACATTATAAATAAATAAGTGCAT
>CAUYQV010072765.1:0-12925 GCA_963574575.1 Galagoides demidoff
ACCTCCAACTCCTGGGCTCAAGCGAGTCTCCTGCCTCCGCCTCCCAAGTAGCTGGGACCACAGGCGCCCGCCACAACGCCTGGCCATTTTTTGGTTGCAGCCAACATTGTTGTTTGGCAGGCCCGGGCTGGGGGATTCGAACCCGCCACCTTAGGTGTATGTGGCTGGCGCCTTAGCTGATTGAGCCACAGGCGCCGAGCCGAAGTTTAGGTTTTCCATCTGTAAATGGGAGTAATAAATGCTTGCCCAGACTGCTTCCCAAGGTTGTTACAAAGATCAAATGAACTAATCTTTTTTTTTTTTTTTTTTGAGACAGAACCTCAAACTATCCCCCTGGGTAGAGTGCCATGGCATCACAGCTCTAGCAACCTCCAACTCCTGGGCTCAAGTGAGTCTCCTGCCTCCGCCTCCCAAGTAGCTGGGACCACAGGCGCCTGCCACAACGCCTGGCCCTTTTTTGGTTGCAGCCATCATTGTTGTTTGGCGAGCCCGGGCTGGGGATTCGAACCCACCACCTTAGGTGTACGTGGCTGGTGCCTTAGCCGATTGAGCCACATGCGCCGAGCCAAAATGAGCTAATCTTTATGAAGTATTTGTAAAGCTCCTTCCTTCCTTCCTTCTTCTATCTCTTCAGACAACGGGCAAAGAGTTAGACACATTAAAGTGTATTATTGCCGCTAATTCTTTCATAGTTCATTTCTGTTCATAGGTCCTTTCATTTATCAAGGTTTAGCCTTGGGCAACAGAATTTATAGCAGAAAATGATTTACATTTTATGAACTTGATAGGGCAAAGTTCTGTGGATTTGAAAATACAGGTGTCAGACGAATGAAGGAAACACAAGGTCACTACCAGAAAAACATATTTGGATGAGCCACTCATTGGCAGAAAGGGTGCATGTTGGTAGGTGATTCAGTGCCTGGCTGTGGATTGAATGATTTTATTTTTATGGGGCACAATGAATTTACCTTTAAGAAATAGACTAGGACTCTGCTGCAAGGATATGAAACAACTTCCATAAAATCAGACAGATTGGTATTTATGGGGAAGATTGTTTCAGGTTGAGGTCAGAGGAAGGGGGAGGATTTTTCTTTTTTTTTTTTTTTGAGACAGAGCCTCAAGCTGGGTAGAGTGCTATGGCATAACAGCTCACAGCAACCTCCAACTCCTGGGCTCAAGCGAGTCTCCTGCCTCAGCCTCCCGTAGCTGGGACCACAGGTGCCCGCCACAACACCTGGCTATTTTTTTGGTTGCAGCCGTCATTGTTGTTTGGTGGGCCCGGGCTGGATTCTAACCCACCACCTTAGGTGTATGTGGCTGGTGCCTTAGCCACTTGAGCCACAGGTGCTGAGCCAGATTTTTCAAACAAAAAGAATTCTGGTAAAAAACCACACAGGTGAGTTGTGAGAAAATTTGGGAGGACTAAGAGAAGACAAAAGAAATATAAGTTCTTGGCTACATGAAAGTATAAACTTTTAAAGTCACTAGACTAAAAAAAATGCTTATCTAGGTAAAATGGAAACCTATGGAAACTGATAATTTTGGATTATCAAATGTGCATATTCATTTTTTGCTGGTTGATATGCTGTTTGTGACAGCTCCACTCTCCTCACGACAGGATCTCATTCCTTTCCCAGGCTGGTCTCAAACTCCTGGCCTCAAGCAATCCTCCCCCTTGGCTAACCTGGGATTACAGGTGTGAGCCAGTGTGCCTGGCCTTGTGATAGCTTTTCATCTCAGTTTTCTCCTTTTAAAATAATCTTCAGTGGGGATGGTCTTGATCAGGGCTCATTTATCCTCCATTTGGTACATTTTGTTCTTTAGAAACAACAGATACTTTTATTTATTTAATTAATTTATTTATTTTAGAGACAGAGTCTCACTTTATTGCCCTTGGTAGAGTGCCCTGGTGTCACAGCTCACAGCAACCTCCAACTCCTGGGCTTAGGTGATTCTCTTACCTCAGCCTCCTGAGTAGCTGGGACTACAGGCGCCTGCCAGAATGCCTGGCTATTTTTTGTTGTTGCTGTTTGGCCGGGCTGGGTTTGAACCCACCACCCTTGGTATTCGGGCTGGTGCCCTACCCACTGAACCACAGGCACTGCCCAATTATACTTAAAAAAAAAATAGAAGGGATGGTAAGAAATTATGATAAGATGAATACAGCTTAAGATGCTGAAACATCTTTAGATCTTCAGACAATTTGCAGACTTATTGTCTTTTTTTCTTTTTTGAGACAGTCTCATTTTGTCACCCTTGGTAGAGAGTGCTGTGATGTCATAGCTCACAGCAACCTCAGACTCCTGGGCTCAAGTGATTCTCTTGCCTCAGCCTCCCTAGCTGGGATTGCAGACACCCACCATAACGGCCGGCTATTTTTAGAGGCAGGGTCTGGCTGTAGCTCAGGCTGATCTCATCGTGAGCTCAGGTGTTCGCCTGCTTCAGCATCCCAGAGTGTTAGGATTATAGGCGTGAGCCACTGTGCCCGGCCTTTTTTTTTTTTGAAACAGTTTCACTTTGTAGTCCTAGGTAGAGTGCCCTGGTGTCATAGTGCATAGCAACCTCAATCTACATGCCTCCGCCTCCCAGAATGCTGGGATTATAGGTGTGAGCCACTGTGCCTGGAGTTGACACAGAGTTTTAAAAAGTCAAATAGAAACAGAAGATTTATGCTTTAGCGTGTAAATCTGAAACACCCTTTGAAGCCCCTAGTTTATCCTGTTTCAAACTGTTGCTAAACTACTATTAAATAGTGGTTCTCAACCTTCCTAATGCTGTAGTATATTTTCATTGTTCCAAAGGGGTCGCGACCCACAGGTTGAAAACTACTATACTATAAGTATCTCAGTTTAAAAAGAACCAAAGAATGATTACCTTTGTTGTCTGAGGTTAAGTTTGCATTTACAGGCTTCAAGAGTTCATTACTTTTCCATGACATCTGGGAGGAGAGCAAAGGAATTCACTAGTTCATTTGGCAGGTACCTTTGCATGTCCTGAGTTCCTAGCGTGTTGTAGGTACTTGGAGTGCAGGTTCAAGCAAGACAGACTTGATCCCTACTTTCCTTTGTTCATACATTCTTCCTAAGGGATTTTAGAAGATTCTGGTGTGAGGTAAAATGTGGAAAAGGGATACCAGAGCCAATTTGGGGGCCTCTTAGATGTCAGGCTAAGGGATCTGAAAGTGGATGTGTGGCTCCTGGAAGTGCTCTTATAGAAAACTTAATTTGCTGTCAGTGTGCAAGGTGAAGTGAGAAGGGTGAGGGAAGGCAGGCGATAATGGAGCAGTGGCTAAAGGAAGGGAGGAACACATACAGGAAGGATCTGCCAGATAGAGCTTTTGAGGGAAACAGAGGCACCAGAAATGACTAGAGGAATAGGGTAATGTAAATGAGGGGTAGCTGATCTTCCCAGGAAGATGATGACTCAGCTTTGGTTTTAGCCATTTTGATCAATACTGAAAAGAGATTGTTACTTGTCATAACAGCTAATATTGTTTAAGCGCTTACTGTGTGCCAGGATAAGTGCTTTATGGTTTTTTTTGAGACAGAGCCTCAAGCTGTCCCCCTGGGTAGAGTGACGTGGCATCACAGCTCACAGCAACCTCCAACTCCTGGGCTTAAGCAAGTATCCTGCCTCAGCTTCCCAAGTAGATGGGACCACAGGCGCCTGCCACAATGCCTGACTATTTTTTAGTTGCAGCCATCATTGTTGTTTGGCGGCCCGGGCTGGATTTGAACCCGCCACCTTAGGTGTTGTGGCTGGCGCCTTAGCCACTTGAGCCACAGGCACCAAGTCTAAGTGCTTTATGTTAATTCTCTCTCTCATTCTCATTTACTTTGTTATAGTTTATAGTCAATAAAATTCACCGATTTTAGGTATACAATTTGATAAATTTCGACCAATACGTATACCTATGTAACCAGTATAATATTTTCATCACCCCAAGTATTTTCTTGATGTCCTTTTGAAATCAGTGCCCTCCTTCTGGTCTCTGTCAACCTCTGATCTGCTTTTTGTTATTATTTATAAGTGGAATTTTATAGGATTTAGTCTTCTTTCAAGTATCATGAAGCTTTGCAATTCTTCTGTGATGTTGCATGCTTCTTTTTGCTGCTGAGTAGTATTCTACTATATGTTTTGTTTTTTGTTTGTTTGTTTTAGAGGCAGAGTCTCACTTTGTTGACCTAGGTAGAGTGCTGTGACATCACAGCTCAGAGCCATGTCCAGCTCTTGGGCTTAGGCAATTCTCTTGCCTCAGCATCCCGAGTTGTTGGAATTACAGGCACCCACCACAATGCCTGGCTATTTTTGTTGCAGTTGCCACTGCTATTTTAGTTGGCCGGGGCCAGGTTCGAACCTGCCCCCCTCCGTATATGGGGCCTGCGCCCTACCCACTGAGCCACAGGCACCACCCATGTTCTACTCTATGTATATAACACAGTTTGTTCCATACATCAGATGACAGACATCTGGGTTGTTTCTAAGTTAGGGCTATTATAAATAGAGTTATCATGAACATTTGGGTAAAGTTTTTGTGTAGATACATATTTTCATTTCTCCTGAATAAATACCTAGGAATGGATTTGCTGGGGGATACACTAAGTGTTTTAGGTTTTCATTTGAGCCTTATGACAATTGTGAATTGCATTTGTTGTTTTTTTTTGTTTGTTTTGTTTTTTCTTTTCAGTTTTTGGCTAGGGCTGGGTTTGAACCCCCCACCTCCGGCATATGGGGCCAGTGCCCTACTCCTTTAAGCCACATGCACTGCCCCTGCATTTGTTATTATGAAGAAATAGTTGAAGAAAATAGGCACAGGGAGGATAAGTGATTTGCCCTAGGCTATAGGGCTAGGAGTGACATAATGCAGGTTTGTATGACACCAGGGAACTTTAAATGAAAGAGACATGAGTGGGAGCCATCCCCAAGCTGATCTGCTCTCAGGACCCACAGAGTGGTGGATGTGACTGATGGCCACACTAAGGCCTAAAAGAAGACAAACTAGGGGTCCACTGTGAACCACAGAGCCAGACAGTGATCCGGGTGACCGTTTTCCTAGTTCTCCTGTCCTGGCTACATAGGAGTGGAGTTAATTCATTATATACAGTGGAGGCCTTAGGGCAGCATGGTCCAGTGGAAATATTATGAGAACATATGTAATTTTATATTTTCCTTTTTTTTTTTTTTCCAGTTTTTGGCCAGGGCCAGGTTTGAACTCGCCATCTGTGGTATATGGGGTCGGCGCCCTACTCCTTGAGCCACAGGCATTACCCATGTACTTTTATATTTACTAGTAACAACATTAAAAAAGTAAAAAGAAGCAGGTGAAATTAAATAATATAGTCTACTTAACTCAATATCTATTCCAAATATTGTAATTTCAACATGCAATAAATA
Source organism: Galagoides demidoff (assembly GCA_963574575.1). Taxonomy (NCBI): domain Eukaryota; kingdom Metazoa; phylum Chordata; class Mammalia; order Primates; family Galagidae; genus Galagoides; species Galagoides demidoff. The sequence continues at coordinate 5,395 of CAUYQV010072765.1, forward strand.
TAAAAAATAGTAATATATTTTCTGCCAAACTTTTGGCATATGAAGTTTTTGAAATCTGGTAGGTATTTTATAATTACAACACATCTCGGCCCAGTGCAGTGGGCTCATGTCTGTAATCCTAGCACTCAAGGAGGCCAATGCAGGTGGCCTGAGCTCACAGGTTCCAGACCAGACTGAGCAATAGCCGGGCATTGTGGTGGCCACCTGTAGTCCCAGCTACTTGGGAGACTGAGGCAAAAGGTTCCCTTCAGCCCAAGAGTTTGAGGTTGCTATGAGCTGTGACACCATGGCATTCTACCCAGGGCAACACAGTGAGACTCTGTCTCTAAATAAATAAATAAATAAATATTATATAAAAAAAGACCAACCTGAGCTAGAGCGAGACCCTGTCTCTAAAAATAGCCAGGCATTGTGGCCGACACCTGTAATCCCAGGTACTCAGGAGGCTGAGGCAAGAGAATCACTTGAGCTCAAGAGCTGGAGGTTGCTGTGAGCAGTGACAACATGGTACTCTACCAGGGTGTCAAAAGTGAGACTCTGTCTCAAAAACAAAGCAAAGCAAAATGATTACAACGCATCTCGATTTGGACTAGCCACACTTGGGGTGCTCAGTAGCTACATATTGCATATTGCTCATAGAGGTTAATATAATAAGTAAAAATATCCAAATGCATTGTATAGAAAGAGATCCATGTTATATTAAGTAGGAAAAAAGTCATAACATATTATGTTTAATATGCTGTGACCTCGGGCAGTCCACCCGCCTCAGCCTCCCAGAGTGTTGGGATTACAAGCGAGAGCCACTGCATCTGGCCCTTATCTTGGGGAGTTTAAAGTATAGTGTAGAAGCAAAAGAGCTTTTTCAAGGACACTGTTCCATTTTTGTATGACTGAAATTAAGTGCTATTCAAATTGTTGAGAATCCATAAACCTGAAATTGAGGAGTGTTCATATAAAAATGCTGCTTCTTTCTGTCTCTTTAGAACCTGCCTAATATTCATGGTGGGGCTTGTTTAACAGTGTGAAGAAAAGTAGTTTTCTTATTTGTACACAACTGCTGCGATGCCCAGATTACATTCAGCTCCAGCAGTTTGTGTCTACCCAGTAGGAGGTGGTTGCAAAGAACAAGGGTATTAAAGTTAGGCAACTCAGCGGGTGGTTGAGAGCTCTGTTGCTATATTAACTCATATTAATTACCCAGGCCTTTGTTTTTGTCCTTACTCTGGCCTTTACCTTACCAGCTTTCTCTTGGCTTGTTAGACTGGTTCTGCCTGCCAGGTACCTCTGTTTATCAAAGTGAGACCTGCTTGGTGTGAAAGCATTCTGTCTAAGGCTATTAGAATGCAGGAATGTCCTGGGGCAGAGTCCATTCTCATCACTTACTAGCTGTGTGCCCTTGTTTAAGGCATCTACCCTTTCTGAGCCTAGGGATTCTGATTGTAAAAGAGAGGTAGTGGGCAGTCTTCCTTTCTTTCTTTGGGATGCCAGGGGAGCCTTTCTCTCTTGATACGTTTCTCTCCCCCTGCCCTCATCTTTCCCTCTCTCACTCCCTGCTCTCTGCTCTTTTCTCCCTCTCTCTTTCTCATCTCTTCCGCCCGCTATAGATAGTGCTACCTCCCTCCAAATACTGTTGGAGATGGAATAAGCTGAGAGCTGGAAGGCAGAGAGTAAGTGCTCCATAAGCATAGCAGTTATGACCTTCCACTTTGATAAATGTATGGCAGCATGGAGTATATACCACAGTCACATATGTGGTTGTGTATGAAATTGGAGCTAGTGTCTCAGGATAACAGTGACATTTTCAGGCCAGGTAGACTCATGTGTTTCTGTTTTCCTTGGTGATGGTGACTGTTATTAAAACAAGTAGAGGCTTAGCGCCTGTAGCTCAAACAGCTAAGGCGCAAGCCACATATACCAGACCTGGCAGGTTTGAATCCAGCCTGGGCCTTCCAGACAATAATGACAACTACAACCAAAAAATAGCAGGGCGTTGTGGTGGGTGTCTGTAGTCCCAGCTACTCAGGAGGCTGAGGGAAGAGAATTGCTTAAGCCCAAGAGTTAGAGGTTGCTGTGAGCTGTGATGCGATGGTACTCTACCCAGGGTGACAGCTTGAGGCTCTGTCTCAAAAAAAAAAGAAAAAAAAAACCCAGGTAGGGACACATTTGGCTTAATGTACTCTCCTGGTTTCAAGCTTATTTCTCACCATGTGTTTTACCAGCCCTGATACAAATAGAAGAGTTAATTTATTTCAATTTCATCTTTTGTCTTGCCAGTCTTCCTGGCATAGAAGTAAGTGTCAAGGGGAAAAATGGGGATCACTGCATTTGTCATTGATAACATACTAGGCTTTTATCTAGACTCAGATGACAGCAATCCTTATTTTATCACTTGGGATTCCTTATTTTAAAGTAGCATGTTTTAGGCTTGGTGCCTGTAGAACAGTGGTTAGGGTGCCAGCCACATATACCAGGGCTGGCGGGTTTGAGCCCGGCCCAGGCTAGCTAAACAACAAAGATAACTGCAACAAAAAATAGCTGGGCATTATGGTGGGCGCCTATAGTCTCAGCTCCTTGGGAGACTGAGGCAGGAGAATTGCTTAGGTCCAAGAGTTTGAGGTTGCTGTGAGCTGTAACACTACAGCACTCTATCCAGGGCGACAGCTTGAGACTCCGTCTTTAAGGAAAAAAAAAGATTGTTTTTTATGATTGTAAAATTAATTTATGTTTATTGACAAGAACCTGAAAAATATAGGAAAAAAAAAAGCCAAAAATGGGCATGGAACCTGGGACAAGAGAGGCTGGAGCAAGGGTCCTCAAACTTTTTATTTTATTTTATTTTATTTTTTTTTGAGACGGAGCCTCAAGCTATCCCCCTGGGTAGAGTGCCTGGCATCACAGCTCATAGCAACCTCCAACTCCTGGGCTCAAGCGAGTCTCCTGCCTCCGCCTCCCAAGTAGCTGGGACCACAGGCGCCCACCACAATGCCTGGTCATTTTTTGGTTGCAGCCATCATTGTCGTTTGGCAGGCCCGGGCTGGGGATTCGAACCTGCCACCTTAGGTGTACATGGCTGGCGCCTTAGCCGATTGAGCCACAGGCGCTGAGACCTCAAACTTTTTAAATAGGGGGCCAGTTCACTATCCCTCAGACCGTTGGAGGGCCGGACTGTGGGCCCTGGGACGCGTCAGCTGCTAAGCAGGACAGGCAGCAACAGCAAAAACACCCAGCAGGCCGGATAAATGTCCTTGGTGGCCGCATGCGGCCTGTGGGCCATAGTTTGAGGATGCCTGGGCTGGAGTAATGTTACTCTTTCTTAGAGATCAGAGACTGATACAGTTGTTTTTCCTATTCAAAGAGAATGGCTGCTTTTTGTTTTTCCTTCTTACTCTTCATGGTGCTGCTTCTGTCTCCTCTGCTTACCAGTTAAAGCCACAATGTATTTATTCACTTGAAGATGCTTTGTGTTTCATATTTTCTTAGGGAAGAAAACTCACAGTTACAAAGACGGCTGTAACTAAATGTACTTAGTGCTAGCTGCTCTAAATGCACTGACTCATTTAATACTCACCATAACCCTGCTGGAAAGGTATGATTTTGCAGATGAATAAACTGAGGCTCAGGGAAGGTAGATCACAAAGCCAGTAAGTAAGTAAGCGATGGTTGGACTTTGAAGACAGATCTCTGTGAATCTTAATCAGTCCCTGGGGAATTGTTGGCGAGACTAAAGGGATGAAGGATGAGAAGTTGACTACCTCAGATACCAGAGGCTCCATAAAACCCATCATTTCCAACCAGATCAGAGTTTGTATATTTGATTGTCTTTTCTATCCAGTTAAATATGTGGTGCATAGTTCTCTGAGATTATATTGACTTCATACATTTCAGTGATTTTAGGACATTGAGAGGATTATTGATGATTATGTTTTTTTTTAATTACTATGTAATTGAGCCTCAGATTTTCCAGAGTATTTGTTTTTTTACTTTGAGTAAGGTGGAATTACTGGGTTTCCATTTCAGCAAATTATACAGTTTACTTTGGTATCATTTAAGAGCCATTATACTATAGAATGCTGCAGGAACTGGCTATTTAAAATGCCATGTCCACTCTGAAGTTCTGTCTTTGAGGTCAAAGAATTTTGGAGTGTTTATTTGGAATATTTCTTCTAGCTGTCTAGCAGGAAAATCAGCTGTCTTTGGTGTAGACAAACCAGCTCTCCTGGCAGGGCAGGGGACTGTCCCACAGAGGAGAGTTGGGACTTCAAAAGGCCTAGAGAAAGAAGATTCATGACCGTGCTTCTCATCTCACTGCAGGGATCAAAGTGTGCTTATGATGTATTTCTTGTCTCTTCTGAACACAGACTAGAAACTGGGGAATTTGTTTTGTAAAAAGTTAAAGTCCACAATTCTATGATTTGGTCAATTAAATTTTTTTTTTTTTTTGAGATGGTCTCATTCTGTTGCCCTGGGTAGAGTGCTGTGGCATCATAGCTGACAGCAACCTCAAACTCTTGGGCTCAAGCCATCCTCTTGTCTCACCCTCCAAGTAGTTGGGACTACAGGTGCCCACCAAGACACCTGGGCTAGTTTTTCTATTTTTAGTAGAGATGGGGTCTCATTCTTGTTCAGGCTGGTCTCAAACTCCTGAGCTCAAGGGATCCACCAGCCTCAGCCTCCCAGAATGTTGGGATTACTGACTTGAGGCACTGGACCTGGCCAGTTGGTTAGATTTTTTTTTTTTTTTTTTTTGAGACGGAGCCTCAAGCTATCCCCCTGGGTAGAGTGCCTTGGCATCACAGCTCATAGCAACCTCCAACTTCTGGGCTCAAGCGAGTCTCTTACCTCCGCCTCCCAAGTAGCTGGGACCACAGGTGCCTGCCACAACGCCCGGCCATTTTTTGGTTGCAGCCATCATTGTTGTTTGGTGGGCCCAGGCTGGGGATTCGAACCCGCCACCTTAGGTGTACATGGCTGGCGCCTTGGCTGATTGAGCCACAGGCGCTGAGCCTGGTTAGATTTTTAAATGAAACTTATTTCACTTGTTTGAAAAGGAGATGCATTTGGCTTCACTCACCTGCCAAAATTTAGGTTAAGACAGTGGTGATTCTTCAGTTGCCTTTTAAAACCCTTAATGTTTACCTGCTGGGGTGGGGGGGTGGGGAACGGGGCGGAGTTTTTGCTCCTTATTGAGTTGCTAGAGAGTTGAAATAAAAGAAAGGTAGGTTCTAGCACTGAAAATTTACAGATGAAAGAACAATAAATAATGACTATTTAGCAGAGCAAGGAGTAATCTTTGCTTTTAAGTGAAGTATTAAGGGCTGTAAACAGCAAAGCAAGTGGCCAGTGAGCTAAGCAGAAATCTTGCAAGCTGAATCTGCCATGAGGATTTCTCCTAGAAACTTTTGCTATCCTTTAGGGCATTGATTTTCAACTAGTGTGGTGTGAAATGTTTTCTTTTTTTTTTTTTGAGGCAGAGTCTCACTATGTCGCCCTTGGTAGAGTGCTGTGGTATCATAGCTCACAGCAACCTCAAATTCTTGGGCTTAAGCAAATTCTCTTGCCTCAGCCTCCCTGGGTGCATGGTGGCTCAGCTGAGGCTGGTGGATTGCTTGAGCTCACAGGTTCGAGACCAGCTTGAACAAGAGCAAGAGACCCTGTCTCTAAAAAAATAGCCAGGGATTGTGGTGGGCACATGTAGGCCCAGCTACTCAGGAGGCTGAGGCCAGAGAATCACTTGAGCCCTAGAGTTTGAGGTCACTGTGAGCTAGGATGCCATGGCATTCTACCAAGGTGACAAAGTGCTCACTCTGTCTTAACAAAAAAAAAAAACATTATTAATTAAATTCTTTTCTTTTTTTTTTTTTTTGAGACGGAGCCTCAAGCTATCCCCCTGGGTAGAATGCCTTGGCATCACAGCTCATAGCCACCTCCAACTCCTGGGCTCAAGCGAGTCTCCTGCCTCCGCCTCCCAAGTAGCTGGGACCACAGGCGCCCGCCACAACGCCCGGCCATTTTTTGGTTGCAGCCGTCATTGTTGTTTGGCGGCCTGGGCTGGGGATTCGAACCTGCCACCTTAGGTGTACGTGGCTGGCGCCTTAGGCTATTTGTGATTCTAAACACAAACGATCATGATAAACTCTTCAGAGAGTGCCTCCCACCATGTGCTATGTTCGTTCCAGGGCATATTTGTGGGGTTTGTCATTTTAACCAAATACTTAATACTCATTTCTTTCTCCACATCTTGCCAAATGTTATAGCTCCCCAGACGAACACTGCTGTGTTACTGTTATAGAAATGATATTTCAATGTCTACCCCTTTTGCTCCTTAGAAACCCAGTCCTTTCATGAGGCCTGTAGCATGCACACCACTCTTACCACATGCAATATTATCCCTGGCCTACCATTTCAAAAACTGCTTGATAAATGATGATCGATGCCACTATGTTCAGTGCCACCCTCCCCAAGAGGTAGAAAGAGAGCCAAAGTGCTTCCTTAATTCTTAAACTTCAGTGCCCCCAAAGGAGAGCCATTTTGTTTTCTCATCTTTGTTGTAAGTTTCTGGGGCTTGAATCATTAAACTGGGGGTATTGCCAATTCCTTCTCCAGTGCTAGGTCAAAGGCAGGCCAGGGTGCCTGCAGTGTTGGCCATGAGCATGTGCCAGGGAGCTGATGCAAAGCCTTCAGGCACCGGCTGTTAGGAAAGCAGTGGTGATCTGCCTCTGCAGAAGATGAGATGTCTGAACCTACACAGCATCAGAGTCAGCTAGAAGTGTGTCTTTTTCCCTTCTCAGAATATATCCTACAGAAAGATACACGTGCAGAAATGTGCATGGCCATACAAACACCTGGGTACTAATGTTCACAGAAACATTACTCCTAATAGCCCCAAAGTAGAAACAGCCCAAATGTTCATCAACTGATGAATGGATAACCAAAGCAACACATATCCACACGATGGAGTAATATGTGACCATATGAAAGAAGCAAACACTGACACACGCTAATGTGGACAAAGTTCAAAAACTTCACGTTAAGTGGAAAAAGCCAGTCACAAAAGACCACATAGTCTATGATCCATTTATATCAAATGTTCAGAAGAGGCAAATCCAGAGAGAGAGAAAGCAGATAGTGGCTGCCAGGGGCTGGGGCAGGGGAAGGGGACCCACTGCTAACAGGTATTGGGTTTCTTTTGGGGGGATGAAAATGTTCTGAAATTAGATAAAGACTGCACACCTTTGAGAATATGGTATATTAAAATCTACTGAACTACCTATGTATATTTTAAATGGCTTAACTTTATGAAATAAAGTTTCATATTTTATTTTATATTTTATTTGTGTCAGTGTTTGCTACTTTTTTCTTATTTTTTTATTTTTTGAGACAGAGCCTCAAGCTGTCGCCCTGGGTAGAATGCCGTGGCATCACGGCTCACAGCAACCTCCAACTCCTGGGCTCAAGTGAGTCTCCTGCCTCCACCTCCCAAGTAGCTGGGACTACAGGCGCCCGCCACAACGCCCGGCCATTTTTTGGTTGC
>CAUYQV010072766.1:0-29866 GCA_963574575.1 Galagoides demidoff
GGTCCCAGCTACTTGGGAGGCAGAGGCAGGAGACTCGCTTGAGCCCAGGAGTTGGAGGTTGCTATGAGCTGTGATGCCATGGCACTCTGCCCAGGGGGATAGCTTGAGGCTCCGTCTCAAAAAAAAAAAAAAAAAAAAAAAAACTTAGGAAATAATGTTTAATAAAGCACCAGACTATGGCAGAACTCTTCAAAGGAAGTTCCTGGATATCGACCTAGAACCGGTCACAGGAAATGATTAAAACACTTGCAGTTACACTTCAGAAAATTTCCACACAGACTGGGGACCCACAGTTAACTTCCCATTTCGGCCATATTACCTGTCTACTCCAGACCCTACTCTTAGGTTATCAGTCTGGGCTCCTACAGACTGATAACCCAAGTTAAAGGTAAATAAAAGTAAAATTATTTACCTTTAACTTTACTTTTTCCTTCTTAAATATACCATGTCAAGACTTTTCGCTCAACTATTTTTTTCAAGGAAAGAAAACTGTTTATCTGATTACTCCTGCAGCTTCCCAGGGTACTATTTTCTTTATAAAACAAAGCAACAGCTACGTAAACCTAACGGGAATCAGTGCTTACACCAGCATCACCCGCAGTCTGGTTATCTACAAAAGCTGAGAAACAATCTCCCCGAGGATGTGCGGGGTGTGTGTCTCTGAGTGTGTGTATGTGGAAGTGCCTCCTTCAGGGTAAATGCTGAGAATAAACAAGCCTGAGAATTCAGTGCTTACTTAGGCCATCCCAATTATTTATCTATCAAACAATTGCACATTTGGAGAGCATATCATATAGAATGTCACTGAAAAATAAAACGTGCTTCATATGTACATAATTTAATTACCATGGACTTCTCTCCTTGAGAGCAAAATGACCATTCCATGACCTCTGGAAGAATTCCAATTGTCTTTCAAGGATCTATTATTGTTATTTTACTATTGCTGTCATTTGGTAAGTCCAGAATGCTCATCTAGTGTAGTTTATCTTCCTCCTTCCACGTGTTTTTCTCATTTATTGAGTGGGAATGAATTATTCTTTATAGGACAACCAGGACACTCATTAACACTTATTTATATTCAATTTTCCTCAGTAAGAACATGCAATACTATAATAAATGTCACATTTTGAACTTACAGTTTTCCAGCAAAGCCTTCTCTACTTCAAAGAAAAATTAACATCAAATATTTGATCTTTCAAAGAAAGCCAACGTGAGTGCCTGGTTAAAACACTGTCATAAAGATGGGAGAAGGTGGGAGAAACAGAAAACAAATTCTCTTTCCAAGACAAATTGTTTCCACTTACTAAAACTGTTTACTTTTCCCACCAGTTACTCTATTATTTTTCCTATACTTTCAGTAAACTTTCTTTAAAGCCAAAAACAACACTGAAATTCAAATTTTGCAAAATCTTAGGGATATACTCCCTTACATTATAAATCCTTTCAGTCATATTAAATTGCTGAGTTTTAGGCTCAAGCACACTGTAACTAGTCAAAGTAAAATAATGCATTCTGAAAAATTAATGTCTCTGCATTTGCATTTAGGCAAACTGCTCCTGCAGTCTGTGTATCTCTCATCTAAAAGGCTCGGGGCCAGAAGTGTTTTAGATTTCAGACTATTTTCAGATATTGGAATATTTGCATTATACTTCCTGGGTAAGCAACCCAAATCCAACATCCCAAATCAGAAATATCTGAAATGCTCCAATAAGCATGTCCTTTGAGTATCCCATGGGAACTCAAAAAGCTTTAGATATTGGATAATTTCAGATTTCAGATATTTGGATTAAAGATACTCTGTACTGCCAGGGTCACCCCAACTGTAAGACTCTCCTGAATTACCAGAGCTGTACATCGTCCCAAAAACATGCATGACCTGCCATGAGATGTTTTATGGTTTTAGCATTTTGTTTTTACTGAAAAATGTGCCAAAGGGCCACCAGTCCTGCAAAGACTCCCCCAGTTCTAGGCTTCTAAATGCAAAGATGGATTGGGCCTCCAAGAGTAGAGTGATTTTTCCTGTGGGGGGAGGTGGGGTGGGTGATGATATTAAGAGGTTTCTGGGAAGGGAGATGTAAGAGGAATACAAAGGTGGATGAGTCTCAGTGACCACTCTGATAAGACCTACAATATATTCAGAAGGACAATCTCTAACTCTACCCCATCCACGGTATTCCCTACAACTGAAATGAGGACCCTAACTCCTCAAACAGAGGCTGCCTATCCCTGATTAGAGCTCTAGGAAGGATGCTGAAAGCTCACTCCACTCATCCTAGGGGTAAAAGCACTTTGAATGTCTGAGGAACCTTTCAAATCAAAGGGAAATCAGTAGGTTTGCTGATGTTGTTGCTACAGCAGGTATTTTCACAAAGATTGAAAACATCGGCTGTCAGAGATCAACAGCTTCATTCCCTTTATAAACTACTTTTCCTCTCTCGCCCTGCAACTAACAGGAAAATATGGCTTATCTGAAAATGAACTGCTCTTTGATAGCTGTGCACATTTCATGCCTTTCACATCCAGAGACGATACTCAAGATCTTGTCACCATCCATGTGTCCTGGAAGCACAGTTTATCTGAAAAAATACCGTGGTAAATTTCACCATGGGCACTTTTTATACACTGCTGGTGAAGTCTGTCACTTCAGCTCTGTGTCACTGCTTCACTGACCAACACAACTTTTGTTAACTCCTCTGCTCATGTTCGGCTCATAAAGTAATGTCAGCTCATTTATCAACAGCAGGTTGTTCTGTGGACAGGGGCATGTGACTGACAGCAGCCTAACTGATGTGCCCTCAAAGAATAACACAGTGGTGTAAGTTACGTTTGATCTGTTATATTCTTCAGGATTGCCTGGTTCCCACTAAAACGCCAGAGAAAAATGTAGGCCTCCCTCGGAGCTTCCTCCTAATTTTAACCTCTCCACCACATTCCCCATTCTAAACGCAAAGATAACAAATGATTCTGGATCCATCACAGTATCAACTGCATTATCAATGGTTGTGGAGTCTTCAGGGTTTCGGGATACCCACAGTTGGTTCAAAAGCCAGCCAACTTTCTATGGCAAAAAATCATCAAAATCAAGACAAACTTGCCCCCAGAAATATCCCTGATAGAAAATAACCACCCCCCACCCAGAATTCCTTTCCCTTTTCTGTACTTCATTAGAAGGCCTCTTGGTAACTGGTATGTTCAATACTTTTTCCAGTAGAGATGAGATCGCTCTGTTTAGTTAAGAAACCAACATCTTCTCACTGGTAAGTCTTTTCATTCTTCCTCTTTTCTACACTTCTGTGTAGAAGTTTCAAAAACTTGGGTCTAAAGTGCTTCTCTCAACCAACCTATTTGCTATACTATGATGACTATTCCTTTTCTGTCTCTATAAACTCTTTTTTTCTGAGTTCATTTACCCTGAATACTTCCGAAGACATAGGCTGATCTGGCAGCAAGCTCCTTCTCTGAGGGGACTCATCCATTCTGAGAATCCAAGCATCCTTAGCACATATACCAGCAAGACACCTTAAGATGTCATTCAAATGTTACTCTCTACCTCAGCCCTTTCTAACGCTTGTTGGGGTCACTCTAGTTGAGGCCACAGCTTCTTCAGCCCACGAACATAATTATTTCCATTTTGATAACTCTTCATATTGTAACCACTCCTATTCATCTTTTGCCTACCTACATGTTTGCTCTGAAGCTCAAACAAACATCCCACCACCTTTGAAAGACTTCCTTAGCTGAAAGTAACACATAATCTTCTATCTGACTCTTTCTTATGAATAACTACTGCACTTACTGTGTCTACTCTTCAGTTGGAAAATATAATTTGACTATATTCTTTTTCTTTTTTTTGCTTTTTTAAAAAAGATAACTGATATACAATAAGGTGTACATTTTAAAATTTTACATGGGAATTTATACATTTTTACCTATACATGCTGATTGCCCCTTAGCCAAAATGTTTATTAGGATTACAAGCATTTCAGATTTCATATTTTTTCAGATCCTGGCTGAGCAGCCTTATTCCAAAATTTTAAAATCCAAAGTGTACTAATGATTGTTCCTTTTGAGTATTGCATCAGCTCAAAAAGTTTTGAATTTTTGAGCATTTAATATTTTAGGTTTTCAGATTAGGGATCCTAAATCTCTCTGTTTCTGTGAAACCATCACCACTATCAAGAAAATGAACATGTCTATCAGCTCTAAAAGTTTCCTCATTCTTATGTGATGTCTCCTTTTCATCCCTTTGGGCCAGCACACAGCCTACTCCTTCCCTAGGGAACCACTGACTTGCTTTTTATCACTATAAGTTAGCTTTATTTTCTAGAAATGTATGCAAATTGAATCATATACTATGAACTAATACTATCTGGCTCTTTTCACTCAGCATAACTATTTTGAGATGCATCTGTTTGTAGCAAATAACAATGCATCATTTCCTTATATTGTTTAGTAACATTCCATCATGGAGATACCACAATTTATTTAGCCATTAATCTGTCTTACAAATCAAACCAGCATGAACATGAAGGTCCAAGTCTTTATATGGATATATGCTTTCATTTCCCTTAGGTAAATATATATGTTTGGAATAGCTAGGTCACAGGTAGAAATATATTTGGCTTTTTAAGCATCTGACATAGTCCCGGACTTTTGCACCATTTCACATTCCCAGGAGCAGTGTGTGACGGTTCTAGTTGTTCCACATTCTTATCAATACTTGATACACTCAATCATATTAACTGAAGCTCCTCTAACAGGTATTTGGCTAATGGGAACAGGTGTTATTTCTAGCCCTGTGTGAGTCATTATTACCTCTACTCATTTTGGATTTTTTTTTTTTTGAGACAGTCTCACTTTGTCACCCTCCGTAGAGTGCCATGGCGTCACAGCTCACAGCAACCTCAAATTCTTGGGCTCAAATGATTCTCTTGCCTCAGCGTCTCAAGTAGCTGTACTACAAGCGTCCACCACAGTGCCCAGCTATTTTTTTAGAGACAGGGTCTCGCTCGCTCTGGCTCAGATTAGTCTCAAATTCCTGAGCTCAGGCAAGCCACTTGCCTCGGCCTCCCAGAGTGCTAGGATTACAGGCGTGAGCCACCACGCCCGGCCATTATGGATATTTCTTTTACTAGCCTGAAGTAGTTTCCTCACACACATAGGCTATTAGTGCTCAGCTGAACACTGAGGGCATCCTCAGCACTTCTATGCAATCTTCAAGTGCAGTTCCTTCTTCTTCAGTACTTTCAAAGTCCTGCAATCTCTAACTGGTTGGGTGTCCCCAGACTCTCAGGCCTGTCTCCTTATTACAGAAAATCTACCAGTGTTCACCTGAGTTTCCATCCATGCATTGAGACATGGAAACTCTGAAAGCACTAAACTGAGAAAAGTATAAGGCTCACTTCATTTATTCTCTAATTTTTTTGCAGTCCTTTTTTCTTTGCTGGCTGAGACCAAGGTCTTAGAAACTGGGCTTTATAAAGCTTGTTTGGGTTTTGCTATTTCAGATGTGAGGTCAAACCTGACCCCTGTTACCCTGTTACTCCATCAAATGCCATTTTATTTTTTAATTTTTTTGCAGTTTTTGGCCGGGGCCAGGTTTGAACCCACCACGTCTGATATATGGGGGCTGGTGCCCTACTCCTTTCAGCCACAGGCGCCACCCTTTTCTTGCTTTCTTAATAATGTTTCGTGTGCTTGACACTTTTAACTAGTTGTAGACTCCTGCTACCTGCAGAATGCTCCTGTTACCTTTGATTTCCTTACACTGTGAAGTTTCTGGCTCTTTAGACATCTCAGACCACTTCTAATTAGAAGGCCTTCTCTACCCCCACCGTCTTGCCTCCTTACTCAGGGTTACAGAAAAAATGTTTAGATATTAAACAAACCTATCAGCTGTTTTCACTGGGAAATAGTTAAATTATGTAGATGTGCTGCTTCTGACCTTGATAAGAAGAAAAAATCCTACAAAATAGCCTGAAATTCTCAGGAAATAAAGCAATGGTGCAGGTACAAGCATAAACTAAGCCTACTTCCTGTTGAGGTTGAATTATTAATATCTGATGCCCACCAGGCTGTAATTATCCAAGTCTAGTCAACGTGCCTAAGGAATTCATACCTCCCCATAGCAACCCATACACAAACTATGAAAATCATTTTATCTGATCTCTCAAGCCATGCAAAACTGTCTTTCCTATTCTTCACTTTTAACCTTTTCCCCTGGACCTAGCCTTTCTGGATTGATGACAGGAATGTGATTTGCCTGAACTGATGCTGGTTTCATTGCAGGATTTTGCCTCTTGGGTGGCTCCTCTTAATTACATATTACAGGAAAGTAATGCTCTGTGCCAACACTTGTCTGCAACTCCTAGGACACTTCACTCCAGGGCAAGATCACTGACCCCGGCTCCTGCTTATCTGGAAGGGGACACTAAAGGGCACAAAGTGAGTAAAATGAATTCAGCCCAGCTTGATCCTGAAGTGCTGGAAGTCACCTCAATCCGTCTGTGTGAACTTGATATTGACTGCTCATTCATTATATTGAAGGGATGTAGCTGTTCAGAGCAGTGCTTCTCAAAATACACTAAGATCAATACTGTTATAAAATATAATTAACAGGAATTACTCCTAATCCTGACTAGAAACAACTTATGGGCTACAATGGTCCAGGGAGCCCGCTTTTAGTAACACTTCTTCAGCAACATTTTACACGCTTAAATATTTATTAAAATTCCTTCTACTATATTACTCTGAAATTAAGTTCTTAATTTCTGTGATCCTCAGCAGATCATCTGTCCTGTATTTTAAAGTATACTTTCTGGGTATCAATATTTTGATGTTTCACAGCCGGCTCAAAACCAGCATGGCAGAATTAAGTTCACTGCTTTCACTTCCAAACAACTTACACCATCTGTAAGTGACACTAAAACTGTCCCAATTACTAGAGTCTAAAACCCCTTGCAAATTTCAGCGACTACCTCACCTTCGATATCTGTAATGACTACATGCCTTCAAATTATTTCAGATTTTACCATCTCAGTCTTCATTCCTTTTGCACAGCACCCACTACCTAACTCTAGCCCCAACAGGCCCACACATCATTCCATCTCCCTATTCAGACGCAGCTGGAAAGCATGACCTTCAAGGTTTCACACGATATTATCTCATTTTTCCAGAGCACTGGACAGCCTAGTGGTTAAGAGCATGGCATCTAGACCTAGATGGGGTGTCCAACCTGCAGCCTGCAGGCCACATGTTTTTTGTTTTTTTGGTTTTGTTTTGTTTTGTTTGCTAGTCATCTTTCGTTAGTGTTTGTATATTTACTGTGGGGCCCGAGACAACTCTTACTCTTCTAATATACCTCAGAAAAGAAAGGTTGGACGCCCTGACTAGAGCTAGACTATCTGAACTTGAATCAATTTTCCACTTACTACTTATAGGATCTTGGAAAAAGCTGTTTAATCTCTTTGCATAATCCATTTCCTCAATTATAAAATGGAATTAATTATAACACATGGCTGTTCTACAAACTAAATGAGTTCCTATATTTAAAATATTTAGCTATGCCCACAACTAGTACATGATTAATCCATGTAACTAATATAACTACCCCCAACCCAATCTTACTTCTTTCTACTATACACTGACAAAAATTTATGTATTGGCTTCCTCACTGGAACTATCTAGCCCATGTACCTGCCTTCAATCTGATTCCTTCTCTTTTATCACAACTTTCTCTGGGTGTATCTTTTCCTACTCTTCTTCAAAATACAACTCAATCCTTAGCTCCTCCACACAGCCCTCATGGGCGACTTCAGCCCTCTCCTAGAGAAACTCTAGACAATATTCACAGATGAAATCACCATCATGTAAGCATTTTTATGTAGCCATTTTCTCTTTTTTATCCAGTGGATTTAACATGAGCAAGGAGCATGACCTTTTCACCCAGAAAGAAAAATTTGAAGCCCAACTTGGTTGTCACTAACCAACTGCAGAATTTGGGGGACTTATAAGAAAGTCTGATTCTCAGTTTTTCTGCCTATAGTATTAAAATAATGCTATCAGTATGATAAATCCATAAAATGTTTATGATAGCACAAACACATCCCTTCCTCAAAACAATTACAAAATTCTTCAGATTGTGTTGTATTTTTGTACTCTGTCCCTTAGAGCAAACAGTATGAACAGAGTATAACTCAATAAAAATTTATTGGCTTGACCTTGTTTCTTAAAGAAGGCACTGGCACATGTTTGTCCAGAACTCTTCCAACCGTTCAACTCTGACATCGACCGCTAGTCACTGTGCTGCCGAGAAGCCCAGTAATCTCCTTACAATACACTAATCCCCAGACGGCAATAATTATAACAGACTTCAAGGGACTTACGCAGGGGAATCTGTTTCTAAATGAAGAAAAACTTCTGAAGTATTTCTAACTTAAAACATCTCTATTATTAATATTTGGAAGTTACACTGGCAGATTACAAAAGGAAATCCGAATGAATCAGAGTGTAATTCAAAGGCATTTTGGAAAAGGATATGTAGTAGGCAAGAAAAAGCTGAGAGAATGTTTACGAGTAGTAGACGGTTACTTTGCATTATGAATACTTACTCTCTTTTAATGGCAGTTTGATATAATGAGCATTTGGATTCGATTTTAGTAGGAACTTCTTTTATTTCACTTATTATTTGATTTGTATAGATTTAGGGGGTACAACTGCATTTCATCACATGGACATGTTCCAGGGTGGTTTATGTGTAACCCTCACCCCTTAGTGTATGTACTAATCATTAGGTCACTCCTCCTCCCACACTCCCACCCTTCTGAGTCCCCAGCGTTCATTATTACTCTGTGTCCCTATGTACTCACTGTTTAGCTCCAACTAGTGAGAACATGTAGTATTTGACTATTTCTGGGCTATTTCACCTAAGATAATGGCCTCTAGGTCCATCTGTGTTGCTGCCAAAGACGTGATTTCATTCCTTTTTATCAGTAATATTTCATGGTATATGAATATCACGGATTTGTCTATATCCAATAATTGGCTGATGGATAATTAGGTTAATTCCAGATCTTTGCTATTGCAAATAGTGCTGTGCTGAACATACAGAACAGTTATCTTTTAGATAGAATGATTAATTTTCTTTGGGGCAGATACTCAGCAGTAGGATTGCTGGATTGAATGACAGGTCTATTTTTAGTCTTTGAGAAATCTCTATTCTGTTTTCCATAGAGGTTTATGAATTTACATCCCCACCAATACTGTTATTAGTGTTCTCTTTTCTCTACTACCTTACCAACATTCATTGTTCTTGGCTTTTCATAATGGCCATTTTGACTAGTGTAAGGCAGTATGTTATTGTGGCTTTCACTTTTATTTCCCTGATGATGTTAATCTACTTATTTGATATGTTTGTTGGCTATCTTTACATCTTTTTTTGAAGCATTTCTGTTCATGTCCATTGCTCCCCTTTTAATGGGATTATTTATTTTTTCTTGTTGAGTGGTTTGAGTTCCTTATCTACACAGATGATGAATACACAGTCTTTCATCAGATGCATCATTCATGAATATTTTCTCTCATTCTATAGGTTATTTATTCCATTAATTATTTCTTTTGCTGTGCATAAGTTTTTTAGTTCATTGAAGTCCCCTTTGTCTATTTTTCCTAGGTTATCTTCTAAAATGTTTATAGGTTCGAGACTAACACTCAAGTTTTTAATATATCTGGAGTATGTGTTCATATGCGGTGAGAGATGGGTCCAGTTTCATTCTTTGCTATATGACTATCCCATATCCCCAGCACCGTTTATTGAATAGGGTGCTCTCCGCATGTGGCTTTATTTCTGGGTTGTGGTAAAAAAAATTTTTTTTAATAACAAAATTTTTAAAGATTTCAGTTTGACAAATAGTCAAAAGAAACTAGAGAATTTATTAATATGAATTTGTAGGAATAGTTTTAAACTATTGAGTTTAGAGCTGGGCAGAAGGTAAAAGACTGTTTAAAAAATGTTAGCTGTTAAATTAGCTATGTCTGAGGTTTTAGGAATGAGAGAAATTTTCAAGATTCTTTTCATTTGAACCATGTCATTCTGCTCCTGGCTTCCCAAATGTCATATTTAGATCTGATCTCCAGGGCAGGAGGTATTTGGGCAGGAGTACACAGATCCCTCGTGAATGGCTTGGTGCTTGGTGCCTTTCTCATGATGATCCACAGCGAGTGAGTTCTCCCTTCATCAGTGAGAGCTGGTTGTTTAAAGAGGCTGGTCCCTCTACTCCTGCTCTTGCCCACAATCTCATAGGACACACCCGCTCCGCCTTCAGCTTCCACCGTGGTTGGAAGCTCCCTGAAACCCTCACCAGAAGCAGATCCTGGCACCACGCTTCTTATACAGCTCTTACTGTGAGCCAAGTAAATCTCTTTTCTTTATAAATTACCCAGCCTCGGGTATTTTCTTAAGAGCAAGACAAATGGTCGAATATAGGGGGATGGGGTGGTTATCCCTCTAGGAGACATGAAAACATCACAAGGACAGAAAGAATTTGGAAGATGGGGAGAAAGAGAAAGAGAAAGGTGTCCAGGGTAAGTGAATTGCCATAGGATACTCAAACTGAAAATTAAATTTATGCTCAGAACTAAGAACAAAACATTAAAGCAACACCAGGTAAGTACATCCAGCGATTTCCACAGATAGAAACCAACAGTAAAGAAACATAAGCAAAGGCTGACAAACAGGGCAGGAAGACGTGTGTGCTGAGAATGGAAGAAGCTTTCTCATGCTCCACATTCAAACTTCTGCTCTGGTATCGAGGGGCCTTATAATTAATGCATTTCAGCTACATGATGGTTCATAGCAGCTCCACAATTTTTCAAATGATAACCCATTTCTTCCTAAGATTAACTGGATCTTGTCATACTTCAATTAAAATTCTCCCAAACTGGATTTTTCAGTATCTTTTGACATTAATGACTACACCTTATTTTGTGGATAAACATTCCTTAGTCATGGATAGAATGACAATTTAAACCTTATTGACAACATCATTGTAAATTTCTTAAATTAACTGTGTATTCTTACCCTCATAATCACATCCTTAAAATCAACTCATTTCTCACAGTTATAAGTGAAAAACCTACTTAGAAAGTAACTATAGACTTAAAACAAGACACAGATTTTTAAAAAATGATTAACTTGTTGATTCTTTAATATTTAGTACCTTGGAAATGGTTTCTTTTTAAGTACTCTTCACACAGAAATATGGAACTCCAAAGTTATATTATTTTTCCAGATTTTATAATGCAAGGTGAAGTTAACTTTTGTGAGTATTGAGTATAATAAAAATATGAATAAGAAGATGATATAACATGAAGTTACATTGGTTTAAAATCTAAGAATTTCAATAAATTGATATTTCCGACAAGCAATTGTCTCAGGAATGAAAAATAGGACAAAAAATTCTGCTTAAGGGCCTGTGGCTCAAATGAGTAGGGCGCCGGCCCCATATACCAGAGGTGGTGGGTTCAAGCCTGGCCCCAGCCAAAAACTGCAAAAAAAAAAAAAAAAAGAAAAAGAAAAATTCTGCTTAAGAAAGGATATGGCCTTGGGCAGTGCCTGTGGCTCAGTGGGTAGAGCTCTGGCCCCATATAGGGAGGGTGGCAGGTTCAAACCAGCCCTGGGCCAAACTGCAACAAAAAAAAATAGCCAGGTGTTGTGAAGGGCACCTGTAGTCCCAGCTAGTCAGGAGGCTGAGGCAAGAGACTCACCTAAGCCCAAGAGCGGGAGGTTGCTGTGAGCTGTGTGATGCCACAACACTCTACAGAGGGTGATAAGTGAGACTCTGTCTCTACAAAAAAAAAAAAAAAAAAGGATATGGCCTCAGTCCAAGAATATCATCATCCTAAATTGCTTAAATACTGGTACATTAATTACACAGTCTATGCAGGTTAATTATATATCCTACTTAAATCAAGTTTAAGTAAGATTTTAAAGCTGATATTTAGAGTTCTTTTTACATTGCAAGAAAAATACCTGAAATTTGATTAAACAAATGGAATTTAATATTGTTGCTTATACCTGTTTTTGCTGCAGTTAATTATTATTGTAAAAAATAGTTTAGAAATCATAGAAAGTTTAATTGAATATATTCCTTAAATGTATACATGTATATGCATTTCCCATATACTGATATTCAGCAAAGAGTCAAAAATCTCCCCTTAGTTGATGAAAAACGCTACACACTTTTAATAATGTAAGCAAAATGCCTCCTGGAGGGTGCAATTTCCAAAAACTGGTGCATCAAGTATATGGTATACCGTCTTATAGTCTAGGATCCCTTTTTCTCTGTAAGTGGCTATTTTACTTTTCCTATTACAGCTGCTTTCCGATTCATGGTGAGGTTAATAAGACCTAATTAACTTATGATAAGTTTATAATATCTAAGACAAAATTTCATACAGCCAACCTATCTAATGTCATAGTTTAAACTTGCTTATAACACTTACAGTTACCTATAGTTGGACAAAATGATCTAGCACAAAGACTATTTATTATAAAGTTGGCATATCTCCTGGAATTTATTGCTTACTATACTAAAAGTGGAAAACAGAATGGTTGTCCACATAGATACAGTTTCTACTGACTATATATCACCTCTGCACCATCCTAAACAGGAAAAATTGTTAAGTTCAATCATCATAATGATATAGGGCGGGTGGTGCCCCAGACAGTGAGGCTGGAGCGGAGCTGAGGGGTAGGTACCTGCCATCCGCCCTGGGGGTGCTGGTGTGATACCAGTGAGCAGAGGAGCCAGGAGGTTGGAGGGTAGGTGGAGGAGGCCACAGGAGGCTCCAGTGCCACAGTGGGTGGACAACTGCTGGGGGGGACACTTCCAGATTGCCAGTTCAGGGAGCACTGTGGTGTCCCCTCCCAGGCCTCTGTCTCTCTCCCTTTCCACTGGAGGCTGAACAGGGAAACATCCCTTTCCCAGGCCTCGTCAATTTCACGTAAGTTTCCTAGGCTTGGGAACTAATTCATTCATTCATTTGTTGGGCTATGTGTATACCCCTAGACAAGGGACCCAAAGGAAGATTTTTTCTGACTTGGGTTTTTCCCTCTGCCAAAAGCTCCAGTTCTTTTCTGTAAAATAAATCCTGTCTTACCACTGATCTGTGGTCCATGGATTCGTTCTTCGAATCACCAAGACCAAGAACCTACTGAAGACAAAATTCCGATATCAGCATCATCCTATCACAAGCAATCCTCTTGCCTCAGCCTCCAGAGTAACTGAGACTCCAGGTGAGCCCAACTATGCCCTGCTAGTTTTTCTATTTTTAGTAGAGATGGGGTCTTGCTTTTGCTCAGGCTGGTGTTGAAATCCTGAGCTCAAGCAATCCACCTGCCTCAGCCTTCCAGAATGCTAGAATTACAGGTGTGAGCCACCACACCTGATGGTTTAACATGAATTTTCAAGCTGAGAATAAAATTATTATAAGATTGTGTATTTTGCTTTTAACCTGAGTTCTGTGCTGCGGAACTGTGAAGAGAAAAATAATTTCATTAATATCAATTCTGAGGTGATCAATCTATAGCTCATCTGCTCCAAAACCCATTTTGCTAAATCAGGTTTATGTCCAAAAGACATGACTTTAATGTGACAGTGTAGTTTAGAATCTTTTAATTAAATTGTTTTAAAAGATTACGGAAAAAAGGGCGGTGCCTGTGGCTCAGTGGGTAGGGCACAGGCCCCATATACTGAGGGTGGTAGGTTCAAACGCGGCCCCAGCCAAATTGCAACAAAAAAATAGTTGGGCGTTGTGGCAGGCGCCTGTACTCCCAGCTACTCGGGAGGCTGAGGCAAGAGAGTTGCCTAATGAATGGAGTTGGAGGTTGCTGTGAGCTATGATTCCACAGCACTCTACCAAGGGCGACAAAGTGAGATTCTGTCTCTACAAAAAAAAAAAAAAAGAAGATTAAGAAAGGAAAAATATTTGTTACAAAATGACTTAACGTCCAACATATATGAAGCAAATAGAATTTTTCTTCTGATAAACAGTAAGGACTTACTCCTGTAGCATAAAGCATCACAGAAAAGGTTTAAAAGTAAAATTCTATATGAAATGCAAAAGTTATTACTATCTTAAAATATTAAAAACTAAGTATACTATAGTATTATGGATAAAATGATTAGTGAATTTTAACCATAATACTGAATTTCACCCATAATGGGTGAATTGTTTTAAAGCAAATCTCAAATAAAAAAGAAGGGCAGGGGCAGCACCTGTGGCTCAGTGAGTAGGGCTCCAGCCCCATAAACCGAGGGTAGCTGGTTCAAACCCAGCCTCAGCCAAAACTGTAACAAACCCCCCAAAAAACAAAAATAGCCGGGCATTATGATGGGAGCCCGTAGTCTCAGCTACTTGGGAGGCTGAGGCAAGAGAATCACCTAAGCCCAGGAGTTGGAGGTTGCTGTGAGCAGTGTGATGCCACAGCACTCTACCGACGGCGATAAAGCAAGACTCTATCTCTACCAAAAAAAAAAAGAAAAAGAAAAGAAAAAAACAAAAGAAGGGCAGGAGAAAGATGAAATAAGAACATCAAATACTGATAATTGTTAAAGCTGTCATTTTACATTGTACATCTGAACATTTCTATGTAAGTTTTAAAAAAAATTCTGCCTGCCTATATGAAAATATTTGATAGATTGGAAAATAAAACTAAAGTTTCTGCCTTATATTCATTCCATAAGCAAATACTAATAGAGTAGCTGCTCTGTAAAGGGCACTATACTAGATAGCATCAGGAAATACAAGGATTTATGAAACGTGTGTTTCATACCCTCAAGGGGCTCAGAGTAGCTAGGTGGTATTTACATATGTTATTACAGAGTACAATTCAAGCCAATTGGATTGCAAATCATTATAACGCAATTTTAAGGAAAAATAAAGGAAAATGGTTTAACAAAGGAAATACAAAAAGGAACTTAACAAGAAATGTGACTCTCTCTGGTTTTCCTCTATAAAAGGAAAGGAACAGGAGATGTGAGCAAATATGGGCATGACCACATCATTTTTCCACCACAACCCATCATCTTATTTCACTTCAGGACAGGAACCATCATGTCATCTCCTTTGAGTCAGCTCTTGTACTACGCACATAGGTAAAAATAACTGAGCAATACATTAATTTTCCATGGTGAACAATAAATACATTTAAATGTCTTATATTTTTCTGATGACTGAAGATACTTTCTGACTTTACGTTACTTTCCAAGGCTACTGTGTCCTTTCCTTACCTCCCCCCATACAAATTAATCCCATCCTCAAGAAGAAATCCACAAATTAAACTAGTAACATTCCACTGAAAAACGAAAGATAAAAATGAGTATCGGCTCAGCGCCTGTAGCACAGTGGTTATGGTGCCAGACACGTTCACCGAGGCTGACAAGTTCGAAACTGGCCTGGGCTAGCTAAACAACAATGACAACTGCAACAAGGAAATAGCTGGACATTGTGGTGGGCGCCTGTAGTCCCAGCTACTTGGGAGGCTGAGGCGAGACAATCGCTTAAGCCCAAGAGTTTAAGGTTGCTGTGAGCTGTAACACCACTCACTTTACCAAGGGTGACATAGTGAGACTCTGTCTCAAAAAAGAAAAAAAAAAGAATATCCAAAAATAAAATATTTAGTTGTCACTCTCTGGCTTCTTGCCCTATATTCCAAACCAATTGTCTATTTTTTCCTATTTAAACTTCACATAAAATGTGCAAACATTCTCAAAACTCATTCAGTGAAGGTCTTTAAAAGCTTAAAGATAGCATTAAATTATCATAAATTGCTTTACTGTTTTAGTATTTAATATTTATTAAGCTGGGCTCAGTGCCTGTAGCACAGTGGTTAGGGCACCAGCCGCATACACTGAGGCTGGCAGGTTTGAACCCGGCCGGGGCCAGCTAAACAACAATGACGACTGCAACCAAAAAATAGCCAGGCGTTGTGGCAGGCACCTGTAGTCCGAGCTACTTGGGAGGCTTAAGCAAGAGAGTCGCTTAAGCCCAAGAGTTTGAGATTGCTGAAAGCTGTGATGCCACAGCACTCTACTGAGGGTGAGACAATGACACTCTCTCAAAAAAAAATAAAATTTATTAAGCTGTAAGAGGGCAGTGATTTTTGTTTTTTTTGCCCATTTTCTTCAGCAATCTACTCTTAGTGTCTACAACAGTGCCTGGCACACAGTAGGCACTTGACAAATATTTATTAAATTAATTTACATTATAGGAAGGGTGTAGGTGATAATAAATTACCTAATGGATACAACATACATTATTGGTGTGATGGATACACTAAAAGCTCAGACTTCACCTATAAGCAATATAGCCATGTAACAAAAGGGGCAGATGTACTCTTTAAACTTATGAGAAAGAGACCATGTGAGTAACTTCCTTGAAAAAGAAGAGAGAAAGAAAATATAAGGGAATGAATGATGCCATAATAAATTTTAAAAATAAATAAAAGTATGTTGATGATACTGCATCGTAAAGGAATTCAACTCACTTTCATTTGCTACAGTGGCTTATTACATAATCAAGAGGCAATGTTTAGCATTTGTCTTTTGAATGCAAAGCAAATAAAGATAAAAGGCATCTACTCTTGTCCCACTGGCTAACTATAGAATAGGGTAATTGCCAAGAGCTAAACCGGGCCAAGCAATGGTAGGTTATGTCTTCTAAGGGCACCAATCTATGATCATATTTGACAGTTGAAATTATTTTCTAAATTTTTCACCTTTAGAAAATGAAAACATTTCAGAGAAAAGTGGAGTGGAAAGTATAAGGAACCTTCAATGCATCACATTTTTTCCTCAAACTTGCTACACACACAAAAAAAAAAAAAAGAAAGAAAGAAAGAAAACTTAGCTGTCAAGACATCACTGCTTTAGCTTTCCAAACTTTAAAACAACTCCTTTTTGACCTCACAAGAAATAACAAAACCTTCAAAAGAAAGAACCGATTTAGCATTTCCTGCCAGCCTGCCCTAGTCCAAGATTAACCTTGTCAGTTCTTAGGAAGACATATTAACCCCCTTTTAATGACTAATTCAGATGAAGTGGTAACATGAAGCCATAGCTTATAAGAAACTGGTTTCTACTTGTTACCAGATGTTGCTATAACTTCAAAGTGTTAAATGCATCCATGAGTTTCAGATATGTTTGTATGTGAAATACAATATTTTCTGACTTCCGCTATTAGTGTGGAGACACGTTCACAGAGAAAATTGTTGCTTCGCTGTCTAATAAAACATCCTTAAGATTGTCAATGTTCACTTTGAGAACTACCAAACTACCAAGTACTCTATAACAGTCTAATTTGCCCATGTAATTCTTGCAAGCACATGTATATACTTTCAAAACACAATACAAATTAAGTCCATTTTATTGGGAATGCTGCAAGAATAGCCTATTTTTTTTTAATTTTCTGGTGGACCTATTTCAAAAAGGCCCGACTAAAAAATCCAAATTTTGGTGTTTATATACTTCTGGAATTACTTTTTTAAGACAAGTAAACAGTCCCCAACTTTACACATAGTTTAGAGTTCCTTTGCCAGGTATAATTCACCAATTCCACTATGCTTTCTGTTTCTAACCACTTTTCTCCAGCTAATTTTTTTGGTTATGCTGTCACTAAGGTTTTATTAGCCCTTAATTTTTTTTAAATCTCCAGAGAGAGCTTAATTCAGCAACAGTTGTTACTATTTTCTACACATAATGGTCATTGTTAGGTTTGGTCCAAAACAGTCCTGAACACAATGTAGATTTATTCTTAAGATTGGCTGCAAAAATAGAATGGTCTCACAAAGTAGTCATACATCCATACCATTCAATGTATGGGAGATGCCCTACAAAATTTATTTATTACTGCTGAGATACCTTAATTGTAATTCTTTGAGGATGGCATTGAATCCATAAACACAACTTTATGCTGTCTGATTACTAGAGACTGAATTGTAACTGACTGCTTTTGCTTATTTGGTATTTTATTTGGCAATCTATTACCTGGTACAGGTATTAGATACCATGCTATTTTTGTAGCCAATCTTAAGGATAAATCTACATTGTGTTCGGGACTGTTTTGAACCTAATCTAACAATGACCAATATGTGTAGAAAATAGCAACTCCTGTTGCTTAATTAAACTCTCTCTGGAGATTCAAAAAGATTTTAAAAGTCTCATTATTAATGAATCTGGCCACAAGTTAAAAGGCTTTTCTGGTCTCTACTTGCTAAAAATCATATTGCTAGCAACAGGCCAGGTGTGGTGGCTCACGCCTATAATCCTAACACTCTGGGAGGCCGAGGCAGGTGGATTTCTTGATCTCAGGAGGTCAAGATCAGCCTTAGCAAGAATGAGACCCTGTCTCTACTAAAAAATAAAATTGAAAATTAGCTGTGCATTGTGGCAGGTGCCTGTGGTCCCAGCTACTCAGGAGGATGAGGCAAGAGGACCCATTGAGCTCATGAGTTTGAGGTTGCTGTGAGCTATGATGTCACAGTGTTCTACACAGGGTGACAGAGTAAGACTCTATCTCAAAATATATATATATATATACACACATATATATGCATACACGTACATACACATATAAATTTTTTGAGATACAGTCTTACTCTGTTGCCCTGTGTAGAGTGCTGAGTCCTATTTATATAATTTTTTAATGATTAAATTATTTATATATGTGTGTGTATGTGTGTGTGTGTGTGTATACTACTAGCAAAAGGTCACCCATGCAGGAGTAACCAACCTCTTCCCTCTCCTGGCTTATTACCTCAGAAATTGGCTAAAGCCATTAACAGAGTTCTTTCAACGAGGGTAGCTTATTCTGGGCTCACCAGCTCTGAGAATTCATTGCTGTAAAGAATGAGCTTTTAAAAGTCTCTCATTAGACCAAATAAATACAAAAATGCAGGTAAACTGTATGTGAACAAAGTTAGATATCTCTTCATGATGAGTGCATTGTACTGCATTTTTCTTTAAATTATACTTTTTTCAATTACACTTTTATGGTTTTGCTGCAGCTGTGACTACTACCTAAGCAGGTGTTAAGAGTAAGTGGGAAGAAACAAATCACTGATATCAGTGCTGATAAACTTGATTGTAATGATAATACTATGAGCCTTATGCTATAACTTAGGTAAGTTTTCTTTAGAGAATTCTGTTAACTGTATTTGGGGTAGGACATTTTGGGCTGTGATTTTTTTTTTAATTTCTGCTAAGTCTGACCACTTAATCCCATATTCATAATGTTATAGGTCAGCAAGGATGTATTTTATTAAAGCAATAATAGCCAATTTAAAATATAAACAGGATGGGAAAAAGAACCAGAAGGTTTTGTTTTGTGCCTCTCACCCTGCAGAAAGCTAACAGTAGAGTGGAAACACTTTGTCTTGAGAAAGGAAGACAGAAATGAAAACATGAGCTCATTCAATTTTCCCTCACCCAAAAGCAACAAGGTGACATTTTCACCTCAGTTTTTCAGCCCTAATGGGTTTGACAGCTTCCTGCTTTTTAAAAAACATCTATTAGTAAAATGATGAATGTTCTTTTAAATCCAAAGTTTATCAGATACTTTCTGTAATTTTTATGATTTTATTTTGCAAGGGTAGGCATGGTGGCTTATGCCTGTAATGCCAGCATTTTGGAAGGCTAAGGTAGGAGGATCACTTGAGGCCACAAGTTTGAAAACAGCCTGAGTAACACAGCAAAACCTTATCTCTACCAAAAAAAAAAAAAATAGCAAGGCATGGTGACATTAGCCTGTAGTCCTAGCTATTCAGGAGGCCGAAGCTGAAGAATCAATCTCTTGAGCCCAGGAGTTCAAGGATACAGTGAATAGGAATGGGCCACTGTACTCTGGCCTAATTAAGACCCTCTCTCTACAAAAAATCGTGTTTTTCAGAATCAATGATCAAAACACAAGCATACACAAACATTTTCATTCAAAAATTTCTGATTTAGGCTCGGCGCCCACAGCTCAGTGAGTAGGGTGCCGGCCACATACACGGAGGCTGGCGGGTTCAAGCCCAGCCCCAGCCTGCTAAACAACGACAACTGCAACCAAAAAATAGCCAGGCTTTGTGGCGGGAACCTGTAGTCCCAGCTACTTGGAAGGCTGAGGCAAGACAATCATTTTAAGCCCAGGAGTTGGAGGCTGCTGTCAGCTGTGATGCCACAGCACTCTACCAAGGATGACATAGTGAGACACTGTGTCCAAAAAACCCAAAAAACTTCTCATTTACTTCATGAATAACAAACACGTCCCTAACTCAAGGTGTATTAGTAGCATATTGTTTTGCTATCTGGGGAGATAAATTTGTTTGAGACAACAGAAAAGGAAAACTGTACTACTTTCCATTAAGGCAGAACAATAGGTTTAGGAATCTTGTTAACAGTCTCAAATCTACTGGGTAGACACCCAAGTTATATGTGAAGAGAAACTGCCCAATTAACATTCCTTCAATGTTTTGAAAATCATAAAAGTATTTCTTTAGAAAATAAGAAACTTAAGACTCCAGAAGGAACTAAATTGTTTTCCTTAATAGAATTACCATTTTTTAATATTACATATGAAATCTCAAAAGTCTAATTAATGAAATTCTCAAAATCCTAAAACAGATTTTTATAGTTATAGACAAGCTTTTTCTAAGAGTTTACATGGGAAGAAACAAGCTTTAGAATAGCTAAAACATACTGCAAAGTAAGGTAAGGTGGGGCATGGTGGCTCATGCTTGTAATCCTAGCACTCTAGGAGGTTGAGGCAGGTGGATTGCTTGAGCTTAGGAGTTTGAGACCAGCCTCTATTAAAGCCTCTGAGTACAGTCTCTATTAGAAATAGAAAAACTAGCTGGGGTCTATGGCAGATGCCTGTAGTCCCAGCTACTCAGGAGGTTGAGACAACAGGATCTCTTGAGCCAAAGAGTTTGAGGTTGCTGTGAGATATGATGCCACAGCACTCTACCCAGGATGACAGAGTGAGACACTAAAAAGTCAATGGACAAAACTAAAAAGAACACTAAGTCCAGGGCACAGTGACTCACAGCTGTAATCCTAGCACTCTGCAAAGCCAAGGTGGGAGGATCACTTGAAGATCGTTTCACGACCAGTCTGAACAAGAGCAAGACCCATCTTTACTAAAAATAGAAAAAAAAATTGCCATGGTGGGACTACTTAAGAGGCTAAGGCAGGATGATCATTTGAACCCAGGAGTTTGAGGTGACTGTGATCTAGCCTAGGTGACAGAGTGAGACTCTGTCTAAAAAAAACAAAAACAAAAAACAAAAAACCTCAAGGGAAACCTCACACCTTACAATAAAATTAAGTCAAAATAGATCACAGATCTAAATGTAAAACATAATCCCATAAAATTTCAAGAAGAAATTCTTCAGTAACCAAATTTGGTGAAGAGTTCTTACACATGACACACAAAAAAATTCTTAAAAACAAATATTGGTAAATATAAATAAATACTTTTGTTCTGAGAGAAATCCTGTTCAGAGGATGAAAAGATAATCTACAGACTAGGAGAAAATATTTGTATACTATGTATCTGACAAAGGATTAGAATCTGTAATATATAAAATCTCTCAAAACTCAACAAAAAAACCCCAATCTTATTAAAAAATGGGCAAAAGACATGAACAGACATTTCACTGAAGAGGAAATACAGATGGGAATTAACACACGAAAAAGATGTTCAACATCGTTTGCCATTAGGAAAATGAACAAGAAGACTTAAGCTCTCACTGCACACCTATCAGAATAGCTAAAATAAAAAGGTGACAGCACCAAATGGTACAAGAATGTGGAAAAACTGGATCACTCATACATTGCTGGTCAAAGCAGAAAATGGTATGGTCACTCTGGGAAAACACTTTGGTGATGTCTTATAAAACTAAACATATAACTCCCATACAGCCCAACAATTGCACTCTTTAATCCCAGAGAAATGGAAACTTACATTCACACAAATACCGGTACACAAATGTTTACAGCAGGTTTATTTGTAACAGCTAAAAAACTGGAAATGGCTCAGATGTCCCTCTGAGGGAAGAATGAATGGTTAAATAAGAACAGTGGTATATACACACCATGGATTACTTACTAATAAATAGGAACAAGGTATTGATATCTACAACTCGTATTAATAAAATGAATTTTCAGAGAATTATACTCAGTGAAAAAAGCCAATCCCCAAAGTCTACAAACTATATGACTCCATTTATATAATTTTTTAAATGATGAAATCATAGAAATAGAGAACAGATTAGTGGTTTCAAGGGGGTCAAGAATGGGAGTGGGGAAAGGCAGGAAATGTGTGTTGTTATCAAAGAGCAACAAAAAGATGGAGATGAGGTCACTGAACCATTTTGCATCAATGTCAATATCTTGGTTTTGATATTGTACTATGATTTTATAAGAAGTTACCATTAACAAAAATTGGGTAAAGGGTACATGAGAGCTCTCTGTGCCTTTTCTTATACTATGTATGAATCTACAATTATCTCGGGTGGCGCCTGTGGCTCAAAGGAGTAAGGTGCTGGCCCCATATGCCAGAGGTGGTGGGTTCAAACCCAGCCCCAGGCAAAAACTGCAAAAAAAAAAAATGTACAAAGAAATTTGGGGGGTTGAAAGAAAATGATACAGGTACAATTATCTCAAAATAAAAAGTTTAATTATAAAATCTAATTCAGGATTAAACACAAAATATGGTATAATTAAATGGATAAGATAAGCCAGGCACGGTGGCTCATGCCTGTAATCCTAGTAGATCTCTTTAAGAGTTAGAGACCAGGCTGAGCAAGAGTAGAGACCCTGTCTTTACTAAAAATGAAAAACTGAGGCAAGAGGATCACTTGAGCCCAAGAGTTTGAGGTTGCTGTGAGCTACACCATGGCACTCTACTGAGGACAAAAAAGTGAGACTCTGTCTTGAAAAAAAAAAAAGATAGGAAAAAATAAAGACAATTTACTTGCATTAATTCCACATTCTGTTTTATGTATTCTCACTAATTTTTCCAAAATATTATTGACATAACTACTAACATGATATTCTCAGCATATATAGTCAATTCATGATTCCACTATAATGTTTAATCTTGATAGAAGGTATTTTGTTCTGTTCAATGCTAAAATTAATAAGAGCTGACACAGACGAATTTCAGGGCTAAAACCCACCAAGTCATGATGATTTATTCAGGTACCTGTTATTACACCATACTTTTTATGTTATCAAGTGACACTTCCCCCCTACTAGTCACGTGGGTAACTCCTCAATCCCTTTTATGTCTTGCCTGAAATATTTCCCTCAGGGACACTTCTGTGACCACATGATTTAAAATGGTAATGCCCTTCTTCTCACTACCTATATTGTTTAATCTTGCTTTAATATTCTCCATAACACATAATCATCTAATATTAAATAATTTTTTCCTATTTACTCCCTAGTAGGGCATAAGCTTCCAAAGTGTGGAAATTTTTGTTTCATTCACAGTTATAATTTCCAGTACCTAAAATAGTACCTGACGTATGTAAGGTGCTCAGTACGTACTTAAGTAAATGAAGAAATGAATGAAAAAAAAAAGCAAATGAAATTTTTTTCTCAGTGAGGAATATAGAGGGGAAAGACTGACTCTCTGAGAATGATAAAATACAGTTTAGAGGGGCGGCACCTGTGGCTCAAAGGAGTAAGCCACCAGCTCTATATGCCAGAGGTGGTGGGTTCAAACCCAGCCCCAGCCAAAACTTGCAAAACAACAACAAAAACAAACAAACAAAAGTTTAAAAAAATACAGTTTAGAAGAAATCAGGAGTGATAAACCCTATAGCATATAATATATTCAATATATTTGAATTAAAGTTTTTGAATCTTTTCAATATAGGAAAAGAAACTCTTTACAATTAGTAATTACAGTTGCAGTTTTGTTGGCATAAAAGTACTTTGGATTAAACATATGACGTAGAAAAAATAGTTTACCACTGTAATGCTATTGCTAATGCATTTCCATTAGCTACAGAAAAGCTGGTCAGACTTAAAATCTTTAGCTACAGGTAAAGTGAGTTTCAGAGAGTTCATGGTAACTTTAAATGACATGACATCTGAAATTTTGTTAACATCTAAAAGAAAATGCCACAGAGTACTGATTTAGGGAAGAAGAGGCCATTAAACCAAGTTGCCCTGTATATGGTGTTTAAACGTACAGCAAGGAAGGTGATTTATCACATTCACTACTAAATCCACCACCAATGTCCTCAACCAGACTAAACTGGGGCAAGCCAAAATCAGACCTCAACTGCCTTGTCTGTAAAATTAGTTGCTGAATTAGACTCTGAGCTCTTCAAACGATGGCATGTTGTTTTATTTATCTTAGTGTGCCAAGTACATTGTTAATGATTAACAAAATCTTGTTAAATGAATTAAATAATTATATAGGAACTTAGAAATGGGATTTTTCTGAACTCCAGCCTTCCTTTCTCAAGGAAGCCTATCCTTTCCTAAAGGACCTGCAAGGTACTAACTGCCCATAAGGGGAATAAGACTGGATCCAGAAATTTCTCTGTGGGTTCAATCCAGGAGATAATGGCAGATAAGGTTCTAGGGGTCATGAGCTATTCTGGGCTGAGGTTATGAAGATAGATGTAGGGTCAAGGGTGCATAAGAGAAAAATGCTCTGACACTGGAAATGATTTTTTTTTTTTTTGCAGTTTTTGGCCAGGGCTGGATTCAAACCCGCCACCTCTGGCATATGGGGCCAGCATCCTACTCCTTTGAGCCACAAGCGCCACTCTGAAAATGATTCTTTTTTTATCATCCTTTCATGATCCCTCATTCTCATATTCATCTTTTTTTTCCTGTCTCATCTTATCCTTTTTTTAATTTTTTTATTTTTATTTTTCAATTGAATGGTAACTATGTACATTAATGCACTTCTGAGAAGGTACAGCGTGGGGTTTTCACATGCAATCCAAAATACGTCCATCAAACTGATCAACACAGCCTTCATGTCATCTTTAAAAAGCCAAAAGGTGAAGATTCGTCAAAGGTCATGCCACAATTCCTAAATGTAAAACATCAAACTCTTTTGAAAATGTCATGCTAGCTTATTTGCTTTTCATTATGTCCCATTATAGCTTTCAATTTTTGTTCTATGTGAATATATTTCATATTCAAAAAGTAAATATAAAAAAAAAATAAATGTGTTCAATAATGCTTTTAGTTGTTGATGTGTGGTGGCTCATGCCTGTAATTCTAGCACTTTAGAAGGCTGAGAAAGGAGGACTGCTTCAGCCCAGGAGTTCTAGATGAACCTGAGCAAGAGAGAGACCCCCTTCTCTATAGAAGAGAAAATTTAGCTGAGTGTGGTGT
This sequence comes from Galagoides demidoff, assembly GCA_963574575.1. Lineage (NCBI taxonomy): Eukaryota > Metazoa > Chordata > Mammalia > Primates > Galagidae > Galagoides > Galagoides demidoff. The sequence continues at coordinate 25,407 of CAUYQV010072766.1, forward strand.
CATTCGCCTGTAGTCCCAGCTACTCGGGAAGCTGAGTCAAGAGGATCACATGAACCTAGGAGTTTGAGGTGGCAGTGAGCTATGATAACATCACTGCACTGCTGCAACCTGGGTGACAGAGAAAGACTTTGTCTCAAACAAAAAGAAAAAATACTGCTTTAAGTTCATCACAAGTATTGTGTTTCAAAGCATTTATCATTTATTTCTGTACTCCTTAATACTGCTTGGCTTTGTTCCTCACAGTACTGTTCAAAAATGTGATTAAACAAAAAAAAATTTTTTTTTGAGACAGAGTCTCACTTTGTCACCTTCAGTAGAATGCCATGGCACACTAGCTCAATGCAACCTCTTGTGCTCAAGTGATTCCCTTGCCTCAGTCTCCTGAGTAGCTGGAAATACAGGAGCCCGCCACAACACCCAGCTAATTTTAGAGACAGGGTCTCACTCTTGCTCAGGTTGGTCTCGAACCTGTGAGCTCAGGCAATAAATACCCTGTCTCGGCCTCCTAGAGTGCTAGGATTACAGGCATAAGCCACTGCGCCTGGCCAAAACAAAAATTTATTTAATAGAATTTTGTAAACATCTAGTACACAAGTTTTAGGAAAAAATTATGCTACAATTTTTACAGGCTTTCTGTTATTTAAATATTACTAATGAAAAAGTTATTGAAAACAAGGAAAAATAAACAGAAAAATCAGTATTGTTCAGAGTATATCAAAGCAAGGATTTACATTAACAGCAGAGTAGTAATAAATGAAATGTTATCTTGTTATTACCACCTCTAGTATTCAGAATAGTCAAAATGTAGAAACAACCCAAATGTCCATCAATGGACAAATGGATAAACCAAATGTGGTAGACAGCCACAGAATGGAATATGGAATATTATGCAACTATAAAAAGGAAATGAAGTACTAATACCTGCCACAATGTGCGTGAACCCTGAAAATGTTATGCAGTATGACAGAAGCTGCTCCCCAGAAAAGATCCTCTACTATATTACTCCATTTATATGTAATGTCCAGAACAGAAAACTCTATGGAGACAGAAATAGATCAGTACTTGCTTAGGGGTGGGAATGCAATACCAAAAGAGTATGGAGCTTCTTTCTGAGGGGATGAAAATGTACCCAGTGCTATGAACAAATTTCAATGATTTCTATGTTTTTATAATCCTCTCCCTCTCATGATTTAGATTCTCAAACCAGTAGGACATGATGACTAGAAACCTGAAACTTTTAATTACTTGATCTTTCTGAGTAGTTTCCCAGAAATGTTGGGATTTCTGCAAGACAAGGTGATGAGATTCAAAGGCCCCTGAGTACACTTTTTGACTTCAAGGTTCACTGTCCCCCACAACCTATCCCAATACACAAAGTTCCTCCCTAAAAAAGCCCATAATCTCTGTTAGTTGAGGGGATGAATTTGAGGTTGATTCCTCGTTTATACTAAAAAATTCCATTTTAGGCGTGGTGCCCATAGGTCAATGGGTAGGGCACCGGCCACATACACTGAGGCTGGCAGGTTCGAGCCCAGTCTGGGCCTGCTAAACAATGACAACTGCAACCAAAAAAGAGCAATGCATTGTGGTGCGTGCCTGTAGTCCCAGCTACTTGGGAGGCTGAGGTAAAAGAATCACTTAAGAATCACTCCAAGAGTTGGAGGTTGCTGTGAGCTGTGATGCCAAAGCACTCTACTGAGGGTGACATAGTGGACTCTGCCCCCTGCCCCCACCCCGCCAAAAAAAAAAATTCCTTTCTTCCTGAGACATCCTCATTTGCTCTTTGTGTGGCAAGCAGCTGAATGTAGGCCAAGACCCCCTCGTGGTTTCTATAACAAAAATGTTTCAAAATTGTGGTAATGGTTGGACACACCTGTCAATATACTAAACTCTAGTGAACTGGACATCTTAGATGGTATGGTGTGTGAATTATATCTCAATAAAGGTGCTAAAAATTAAAATATTAATATGTCCCTTTTTCTTCTTTGATTGTAAAGTTCAGCAGTTCTCACAACAAAAGTACTATCCCTGAGTGGGTTTGGTGGCTCAAACCTATAATCCTAGCACTCTGGGAGGCAGAGGTGGGTGAATCCTCTGAGCTCAGGAGTTCAATACTAGCCTGAGTAAGAATGAGACCCTGTCTCTACTAAAAACAAAAATGAGTTGGGTGTTGTGGTGGGCAGCTGTAGTCCCAGCTACTTGGGAATCTGAGGTATGAGGATCACTTGAGCCCAAAAGACTGAGGTTGCTGTCAGCTATGATGACTCCACAGCACTCTGGAACCCGGGCGACAGAGTGAGAGTCTATCTCAAAAAAAAAAAAAAAAAAAAAGAAAAGAAAAAAGAAAGAAAGGAAAGGAAGAAAAGAAAAGAAAGAAACCCTATCCATTAATATTCACTTAAAATAACTAACATTCATAGCAGTCATTTAAAGGGGCCAGGTGTAGCCCAGGGCCTAATAGCTCAGTGGCTAGGGCACCCACCACATACATCGGGGCTGGTGGGTTTGAACCTGGCCCAGGCCTGCCAAACAACAGTGACAACTACAGCAAAAAAATAGCTGGACCCTGTGGCAGGCACCTAGACTCCCAGCTACTTGGGAGGCTAAGGCAAGAGAATCACTTAAGCCCAAGAGTTTGAGGTTGCTGTGAGCTGTGATGTGATAGCACTCTACCAAGGGCGACATAGTGAGACTCTGTCTCAAAAATAAGTAAATAAATACATATGTAAATAAATAAGGGGCCAGGTGTGATGGCTCATGCCTGCAATCCCAGCGCTTAGGGAGGCTGAGGCAGGAGCATCTCTCAAGGGCAAGAGTTCGAGACCAGCTTGACCAACATAGTGAGACCCATCTCTACAGAAAACTTAAAAATTAGCCAGGCATGGTGGTACAGGCCTGTAGTCCCCACTATGTGGAAAGTTTAGACAGGAAAATCACTTGAACCTAGGAGTTGGAGGTTGCAGTAAAGTATAATCATGCCTGTCAGCCTGGGTGACAGAGTAAGAAGCTGTCTTTTAAAAAATGAAAAAGGAAAAAAACCCTAAAAGGAAAATGAAGGAAGCTGTTTGCTTAGCCTTCTTATAGGCTTGAATCATAATGTATTTTATTCGACATAATTCATAAGGTGCTAATTTGTTGATTAGGTTTTCTCAATTTAGTCTTTATCAGCCAGAATCGTTTGTGATCATCCGTTTTTTCACTCTTTCAATTTCAAATATAAATATCAAGACCTGCTGTGCCCATGTGCACTGTGAAAGAACTAGGAGAAGGGGCTTTTCCTCGGGGCTTACTTCTTATCTCCCTAGAAGTGTTAACTCTTTCCCCTGGTACATGGCAGGAATTTATTACTGCCCATCTACAACAGATCATTGCTTTGATCCTCTCCCACCAAATGATGCAATTGTCAGATTTGAAATCCCAGGTTTTTCTGCTCAATTTAATCTATGACAATCAGGAAGTTGAAGGCAGGAAATTAAGGTGTCAGGTATACCTGTAGTTATTTGCTATTATCCACGAGTCAGATAAAACCTAAAGGAATACTGTATTACAGAAAGTTATGAGAGCCACATGTGCGAGTAATGGTGAATAGATGTTTTTTTAGAGCTTCTGCATACATGGATATTTCCACAGCTGCAGAACCAACTACTGCAGAAGTACATGCTGTGCACAACATCTACAATTTAGTAAAGCTGGAAAGAATTTTATTTTTGTAAAAAACGAAATGGGGTGTGGCTCATTTTCTTGCCAAAGGGCTATTTTCTTCCAAGACACTGGTGTCTGCTGACCTTCATTTGTAGGCTGAGCAATGTTCTATTTAAGTAACATTAACTCATAGTGGGCTCTTTTTTTTAGGATGCAATAATTATTGCAAAGAAATAACAATGTTTAAATTTGATTTGTCCTTAGTTTAGATTTGATTATATTGGTTTATAAGTGGATGTCTTTGTTCACACAAAGTTATATTTAGAAATTAGTATATGCTGAGAAAAAAAGGTCATACTTAAATTCATTTGTACATGTAAGAATATTTTTAGTTTTCTTGAGAACCAATATTACTTTAGTGTCCTTTCTCTTCTACTAGACTGCAGGTGTGTCTTATTCATCTTCATAGCCCTAGCACTTAACAGTCTTCGGTAAGCTTTTTTTTTCTTAAGACGGGGTCTCATTTTGACACTCAGTTTGCAGTATAGTGGTATGTCATCACAGCTCACCGCATCCTCAAACTCCTGGGCTAGAGTGAACCTCCTGCCTCAGCCTCCCTGCATGGGCCCCAATACCCGGCTAATTTTTCTATTTTTTGTAGAGACAGGGTACCGCTCTTTTTTTTTTTTTTTTTGAGACGGAGCCTCAAGCTATCCCCCTGGGTAGAGTGCCATGGCATCACAGCTCATAGCAACCTCCAACTCCTGGGCTCAAGCGAGTCTCCTACCTCTGCCTCCCAAGTAGCTGGGACCACAGGC
>CAUYQV010072769.1:0-41864 GCA_963574575.1 Galagoides demidoff
GTACTCCACCCTGGGTGACAGAAAGAGATTGTTCAAAAACAAAGAAGTTAATTGATAGTTTTACTATTCCATCAAATGTATACCATCCTTTATTTCAAGGTCTTAGAATAAAGGTACTGTAGACCAATACTATGTTCTCAACCTTCCGAGTGTACTAAAATAAACTGCTGGGAATGTTAAAACTCAGACTTTTATGCTGCTAGGTCCAAGCAGAATTTCTGATCCAATATATCTGGTGTGAGGCCTGAGAATGCACTTTTGACTAACTGTGGGTGATATGAATGTTTTTGATCCAGACTCCAAACTTGGGGAACATCGGATCAAAACAATTACAAATTCAGTTTCACATTTTTTTAAGTACGTCATTTCAAAATTGAAAATTAACCTGGAATTGCAGTGTAAGTTCCTAAAATCTCTACGTCAAATACGATTTGTGTCACACAGACAATCCTAACTAGTTTCGTATTTGAAAGCACCATGGGAATTTACCTGGAATGTTCTTTCATTAGATGGATTTCATGCTTGATATATGGGATTCTTTGATGTTTCTAAGGAATAACAGATCGGTGAAAACAGATTATCTACCTCTTTTTGATTTAAAATTGATGATTTTGGAAAAATACCTACCACTAAAGTTTCTTAATCAGCCCTTGTAGCTTTTACTATTATATAACCACAATGATTCATCTGCTTCATCTTTAATCAAAGTCTTTTCTCTCAGAGAACATGAAACCACTTACTAGGATCCATGGTTTCATGAGGGGGAGGAGGATGAACGGAGGAAAAGTGAAATAAATAAGAAAGAAAAATGAAAGGAAGGAGAAGAAAGAAATGACCAAAAAAAAAAAAAGGAAAAAAAAGGAAATACACAATGGCTTTTAAAAACAAATATGCAAAAATACCCCACCGATTAAAACTTACACCTGGAGATGAAATACCTCCAAAGTATTTTTTCTCTTGTTGCTTTTCATCAGCAGATACTCAAGCAGAGCTGGCTCTATGTGGATGTGAGCTGTGCACTCACACAGGACCATGTGTCCAGAAGATCCCTGGGCTCAGTTAACCATTCTGCTGTCATTGTCTCGAAATTCTTAATAATTTTTCAACAAGTAGCCTTAATGTTTATTTTGGAACATAGCCTGTCCTATGCTTAGGTAACAAAATTAATTCAAACACTGTTATTTTCTCTGCTATTAATTTGTATGTGTTATGTAGATGTCTCAGACTTTTAATTATAAATTAAAACCCCAAATACTTTTAAGTATGTCCATAAGAGGTCTGACAATAAGTTCACAAACTCGTCCTAGAAAAAGTCCTCTGGATCACTACAGAGCTTTCGAGTACTCCCCTTGGGACGCTGTGCACCAACACCAGTGCACAGTCTGCTTCAAAGCAATTTTGGAACTCTTCTGAAATGGCCATCAGGACTGTCACTGTATTACATGTGATGTCCTGAACATCACCAAAATGTCTTTCTTGCAGTATTTCCTTTATTTCTGATAAAGGAAAATGTCATAGAGGGACATATCAGGTGAGCAGGGAGGGTGTCCCGATGACAATTATTTGTTTACTAGCTAAGAGGTCCCTCTCACAGAGGGAGTCACACGAGCTGGTACGTAGTCATGATGCAAGATCGGCAGCTACTGGCCAAGGTTTCAGTGAAGACTTTCCTACCCGTTTCTCTATTGGTATTTGCTTGGCCTGCTTTGCTTCTCACAGGGAACAACAATTTTGCACAATTTGATAGATTTTTGCCATGTTTCCATCAGTTCTCCTTGTTACTGGCCACTCTGACCTCTCTTCATCAGTGAGACTTTTTCTCCACTCAGAAAAAAATATTCAATCTATCTGTACACTGCTGTTTTCTTCGTGACATTATCCCCATAACTTGGACTAACATATCCCTGATTTTACTTCCATTCTTGCCAAGCTTAACAAGAAATTTAATGATTAAAAAGAATGAAAGAAATTGAATGAGTAATTATTGCTCTAATTCAATCTCCAACATTGTCATGATGGCACACAAAACATGTAAGAACAATAATGAGCCCTACGCAGCAAGACACCACCACACACTGACTCAAACACAACCCTGCATCTCTGAGACGCCGAAGGTAACGGAGCCTTACCAAGTCGTTTGTACAGTGTGGCCAACGTAAGGATGTGGTGGCAAGTTTGCAAACTTAATTGTCACACCTCATGCATAAACAACGTACTGAGTGTGTCCAAATAATCAGAGAAGAAAACCGAAGTTAGAAGGGCAACTAAGGAAAACGAGCACATGTGTGGTAGGAACAGATACACCCTGAAACTGAGGCAAGGAGGATGAAAAGAATTTGAGCCAATGGCTCTCCAGGCGTGGGAGGAATACTTGGTGGTTACAGAGGGAGGGAACTCAGAGACTTGTAAACAAAGGGAACCTATGGTTGAGCAAAATGGACTATCATATAACCTCTCGTGAAATACTCACCGGGAGATCGAACACTTTATAAAGTTTGAGTAGAGGGATTTCTGGCCTAGAGGAGCACTGATAAAATCTCCCTGTAGCAATGCTAATTTACTCAATGCATGTGGCATATCTTCCATTTGAAAGTTCTTAAAAATCATTGTATTAATGCATTTTTATGTTATCCACAGAAACAATAAATATTTCTTTATTTTTATCAGATTGTACGAGTACTCAATGTCAAAGAACACTTCCAAAAAGTCTCTTGTGTTACTTTCAAAGCACCACCCTAAGAAAAAGAATGCCTCCGTGTGTGCGGCGAGGTGGAGTGGATGGAAGGTGATAGAACTAGACAGGCACTTTCCTTTACAATGAACTTCCGAGTCTCATGAAAACAAAGGTCCCGCACTTTCAATAACTCATCTTTTCTTTGAAATAACAGAGCACAGTACAAATGAACTACCCAAAGAAGAAAGCATTCTAAAATAAAAGATTGGGTCTCCTGTCCAGGAAGAATTTATTTTCATTAAAAAAAAATGTAAATGGTGGATGCCAAATCAAAATTACTTTAGCATTTCAGTAGACAACGTAAAATTGATAAGTTGTATAAAGGTAAAATTTATTCTATAGTACATCATACATTTCTATGTATTTAGAACTTTACAAATAGGATTCTGGAAACTTCCAATTCTTAGCCAATAGTCATGTAAAAAATAATTACTGTAATCCATCTATATTATTATTTCATTCACTTATAAGACTAGAAAGCAGGGCATTTTTTTCATAAACCATAATAAAATGTACTTTGGAGAAAAAATGCGTAAGATTCAGGCTACTAAGATTTGATCTTTGACACTTAGTTGTGAGAACTTACAAAAATTCTTAAATTGTCTACACCTCACTTTTTCATTTTTTGTTAACGGTAATGACAGTAAAATCTTATTGGATTTTGTCTTGAGAATTAAATGAATCAGTAGATATAAAGACATTAGAATGGTACCTAGTATTTGATTCATAGTAAGCATTATTATGATTTTTAATATTATCAGAATATAGCAGGGTGCAGGACTAATAAAATAATCACAAAAAGCCACCCAGAGAAAATGCTTTGTGAAACTGAATTTACCTTGCCCAATAAATGTACGTACTTGGTCTCATGTGTTAGATTTGCAGTAAGCAGGGTCTGTATTGTATTCACCTTTGTGTGATTCATGTAAAATTCCAAGCTCATAAAATATTTTCTGAATTGAAATTGCCATATGATTTCAACTATCTGCAGACATTTCTGCCAGATAATATTGAAAAGGCTATATTCCCAAAGAAAAGATTAAAAAAAAACAAAACCCAAGAAGGTACTAAAATTTTAGATGTGGCCTGTAAGAGTCCTTAGACATAATAAAGACTAGAAGCATCTTAGAAAGATGAGAAAACTGGTCCTTAAAAAGCAGAACCGCATATCAAAATATATAGCTGGTGACCCTCTACAGGGAGATTATCACCCAAATGTCTTAATCCCCTCATCAACGCTGCTCATGCCAGCACTGGGGATTATGAGTCCATTTGGTTTCTAAACCCCAGGTATATAAGGGGATCACCTTATAACACAACAACAACCTTCTTTCCACTGTTGGAAATGCCTAAGAAAGAGCTAAACCTCTAACAATTGCTTTGCGCTGCTAATAAAAAATGACCCCTCTGCTCCCACAGATGCTGTGATCTTTACAAAAAGGGGAAATCAATGTAAACCTTACTTGTAAAGAAAATGTCATCCAATTATATTTCATCACTTTTAGCGTTATGGATATAGGAAACAAGTGAAAGCCAGGAAAGTTCCATAAAATGTTAACCCTAAACGTTCTTCAGTAATGAGTCACATAAACAAAAATGCGACATTATTTTTCCCAATAACAGCAATCACATCTTGCAAGGAACCAATTAGAGTTGATAAGTATGTTTGCTTGAGCTATCACATCTTTCCGATGAGCAAAGGACACTGGCTTTTAGACCTGACATATACTTCTGAAATGGGGGTTTATTTCCTCTTACCATAGGACATCACATCCCAGCCAAAAGAGAAAAGATGAGTGTGTATGTGTGTATGCGTGTGTGTGTATGAGCATGCACGTATACGTATGCGTCTGACAGTTGAGTTCACAAACACATCCTCAGAAAAGTGCTACATACTTTGTATTGAATATAGCGCCAATGCCCTTCACCTTGGAAGCACTCCCTTTGGGAAGCGAGGCACAGACATCAGTGCTGTCTGCGGTCTTTTGTGGTTCCATACACATTTTAAAAATTCCTTTTTGCTTTAGATAACTTGCCCAACAAATGTACTTACCTGGTCTCACGTATTAGACTTGCAGAAAGCAGTGTCCGTATTATATTCACCATTGTATGATTTATGTAAACTACTTCAGATAGTATGAAATTTTGTGATGGTATAAACCCACTGATAAAAGTAAGCATCTAGTAAAATTAGAATGTTATAACTTTGGAATGTTGATCTGTAAATAATTTATATCTCTAGCATACTGGTTAAAACACAAAGATATTAACAATAACTACAGCTACATTAAAGTGATAATGGATACACAATATTAAAAATGTGAATTGTGACATCAAAACACAACATATGATGAGGGGAGTAAATGTGTCCACATTTTGTAAGCCAAGCTAAGTTGTTATAAGCCTAGAATATAGTTTTAAAACTATAATATGTTTTAACTAAACTTCATGGCAACCACAACACAAAATCCTGTGGCAAATACACAGAAGATAAAAGGACTCAAAACACACCACTCCACAAAATCACCAAATCACTAATGAAGACAGTAATAAAGTAAAAGAAAAATTCTACAAAGCATCCCAAAACAAAGGAAAAATTATCCACAAAACAGCCAAAAAACAATTACGAAAATGGTGTTAGTAAGGCCTTACCTATCAATAATTGCCCTTACTATAAATGGATTAAATTCTCCCATATAATATGAGATGAATGGCTTGATGGATTAAAAATGTTAATATTAAGCAATATGCTGCCTATGCAATTATAACATCAGCTTTCAGGATGCAGACTAAAAATAACCAGATAAAAAGATATTCTTTGCAAATGGAAATCAGAAGAGATTCGGGGTGGCTATTCTTACATCAGACAAAATAGACTTTAAATCAAAAACTGTCACAAGAGATAAGAAAGATCATCATATAAGAAAAATTGAATAATTCATCAAAAGGATACAGTAATTGCAAACATATATGCACACAACATTGGGGTACTTAAACATATAAAGCAAATATTATTAGATCTGAAGAGAGATATAGGCTGCAATACAATAATAGTAAAGGATCTCAACACCTCACTTTTAAGAATAAATAGATCATCCAAACAAAAAGTAGGTAAAGAAACAATGGAGGTGAAGTACAGAGGACTAAATGGTCCTAACACATGAGCAAAACACTCTGTCCAGTTGCAGCAGAATCTGTATTCATCCCAAGGGAGGGCACATGGAACATTCTCCAGGGTAGAGGCCATGGTAGGCTATAATACAAGTCTGGACCAGTTTCAGAAGATCAAAATCATATCAAGCATCTTTTTTGACAGTATAAAACTAATAATCAATAATAGGAAGAATCTTAGAAAATTTGCAAAAACCTGGAAATTATAGAATATGCCCCTGAACAACCAATTGATCAAAGAAAAAATCTAAATGGAAATTAAAGAAAAACATAGAACAAATAAAAATGGAAAGATTCTATGCATTATCTTTTTAATGTATGGTTGAATTTGGATTCGTAACATATCTCAGCTTCCTGTCGAGGTGAAAACAGTTCTAAGTGGGAAGTTTATAGCAATAAACACCTAGATTAACAAAGAAGCAAGGTCTCAAATAAACTAATGTTAAACCTCAAGGAATTAGAAAAAGAACAAACTAAACTCAAAGACGGTAGATGGAAGGAATATGATAAAAGCAGAAATATGTGAAATAGAAACAAGAAAAATAATAGAAAAGATCAACACAACTAAGATTTGCCAATCTTTTGAAAGATAAATACAATTGACGAAACTTTAGATGGACCAACTAGGAAAAAATGGAGACTTAACAAATAAAGAAATTAAAGAGGGGGTAGTGTAATTGATGTGACAGAAATAAAAAGGGACTATAAAAGACGACTATGAAGGGTTGTACCCCAACAAATTGGATAACCTGGAAGATACTTTCCTGGAAACATACAACTTAGTACAAGTGAATCTTTCTCAGAGTAGAATATAAACGTCTTAACACAATAACTAAGAAAATGACATAAAGGCTATGTTAACCAGTTTGATGAAAATAGTTCAAATTGTATATGAAAACACCACACTGTACCCCATGACTGCATTAATGTACACAGCTATCATTTAATAAAAACAAAGAAAGAAAGAAAGACGGAATCATGAAGAAATAGAAAATCTAAAGGTGGAAACAATAAGAAGATTTAATTATTAACAAAATGTCCCTATTAAAGAAAGCACAGAACAATTAAAGAAGAAATGATACCAATGCTTCTCGAACTCTTAAAAAATTGAATAGGAGAAAACCTATCCACGTGTATTCAACAAGGCCAGCACTACCCTGATACCACAGCCAGGCAAGGACTATAGGTCAAAATCCCTAATGAGCACAGATGTGAAAACCTCAACAAAACGCTAGCAATCCAAATTCAACAGTACATTTAAAAGATCATACACCAGGACCCTGTTGGATTTATCCCTAAATGCAAGGATACAACATATGAAAATTAATAACTATGGTATACCACATTAGTGGAATAAAGAATGAAAATTGTATGATCAATTCCATAGAGACAGAAAAAGTATTGAAAACATTCCAGCACTCTTTCCTGATAATGTTTCTCAGCAGACTAGATCCAGGTAGTGCATACCTCAACACCGTAAAGGCCGTGTCTCACAAGCCCACAGGGGACATGACGCTCAATGGCAAGAAATGAAAATGAGAGAAGGTGAAAAAAAGCTTTTCACCTAAGATCATGAAGAAGGAAAAGACACTCATTCCTGACAATTCTATCCAACATAGTACTGGAACTTTTTAATAGAGCAATTAGACAATAAAAATAAATAAAACACATCCAAACTAGGAAGGAAGAAGTCAAAGGGTGCCTGTACAAGTGACATGATCTCATACACGTGTATCATCTGTATAGAAAACCCTATAGGTTGGTGGCACCTGTGGCTCAAAAGGGTAGGGCACCAGCCCCATATGTGGGAGGTGGTGGGTTCAAACCCAGCCCTGACCAAAAACTGCAAAAAAAAAAAAGTAAACCCTATAGGTTCTAACAAAAAAAAAGCAAAAACTGTTAAAACTGAAAAAAATTTAGTGAGGTTGCAGAACATGACATTCAACATACAAAAATTAGTCAAGTTTCTGTAAACTATTATAAAAAGAAATTAAGAAAATAATCCCATTTACAGTAGCATAGAAAAGAAAGAAATTAGTGGGAATAATTTTAAATAGGTAAATAATCTGTGTGCTGAAAACTGTAAAACGTCGATGAAAAAAATTAAAGGAGAGAGAAGACAGCCTACACTCATGGTGTGGAACAAATAATATTGTTAAAATGTCTATACTACCCCAAAGGACACACTTTAGTGTAGATTTAAGCTCCTCCTAGTGATATGGTGATTCTCACATACTGGGATTATCCCAATGCTTCTCCCACCTCTCCTAAGCAACATCAATAGAATCAACTTTCAGTACTGGTAAAAACACTTTACCTCTGCTAAATTTAACCCACTTACTGCTTTTGTGAATATCTACCAATAAACAGTCACCAGTCACCTTTTCTGCCTGTTACCGAGAGGCACACAACCTCAGAGTCACTGACTCCACTTCTCATTCACAGACGGAAACATGGGACAGGGGCGTGTCTGCATTACCTGCCACAAGGCGAACCAAAAAATCACTTAGAGATTTTACGTTTTAGGTAACAGAATTCAACATTTTCTTGAAAACCTCATTGAGATGCTGTTTGATAAACTGCCTCTTCATGAATTTAAATGGTACTTTCTACTGAGAAAAATTTGACTGAGTTTGATTTACCGTCGCGTCAGGAGATGACATGATTTAATGCAATTTGAATTGCATCAGCTCTTACAGGATCCCATTTGGGCAACTTCAGAGACGCTGTGCATGCATTAAGCCATCCTTAAGTGTGGAGGGGAAAGACTTGAAGCAAGATTTCTTTTTTCCATTTTAAAGAAATGTTCCGAGGAAGAGGGAGTCAATATTTATTTATCACCGTCTGATATTCCTTGAGACAAATGAATTCATTTTATACAGACACGAACTCACTCATTCTGCCTCCCAGCATCCCTCCAAGAATAGGGATCACGCTTAAAAGGAGAATTTTGAGAAAACAAAACTTTTAGATGTGCTTTGATAAAAAACTCTTTTCAAAAACAATCTAGCAGTATAGAAATGCCACCTGTCTAGATGAATAGTTCTAATTTCTAATTAGTGCTTCTAATAAAGGAACATTTTACATTATTAAAACATACTGAGAACCCAATGGGGCTTTTTTAAGGATTATGCAAAGCAAAATCTACCACATTAAAAATTAAAACTGAGAATTTTTAAAGTATTCATTTGCTAATTTATTATAATCAACAATAATATATTTCATGTTAACATAAATAACTTATCTTTATGAGAAATTACTATATCACCCTAAATTCCCTCTCAAAAGAAAGAGAGAGAGAAAGAAGAGTGGAGTTATATTATACTTTCCCCCATATTTTCTATGATATCTTATATAACAGACCTCAGCAGGGTTCCTTACTACCATTTCTGATAGGACATTTCATCTCCTGCTTCCCATGCATATGTAGTTGGAAAAGAGAGGAGTGTTTAAAAGGAATTTCAGGTAACTCAGGATAACTATAGATACTCTTCTTTGCCTCTGCAACAAAGTTTGACAAGTGGACCATTGATGAGTTCTTCAAAGTTAGCTGCAATGTAGAATCTGAATAAGTATCAATATATTTTTTGTTTTGTGACATTAAAATTTATTTTCTTGAACTCCGAATGGGCCATTTACCAATGCCTGATTTTGTAACCGTGTGTTGGTCATTTAGTATACATTGTCTCACCGAATTATACAGATCACGGAAATGTTGACACATTTTATTTCATGTATAAGACATCGCATTGACTAATACCATCAATGATCCTATAAGAAAAATTTTTAGAATAATGAATTTCTCCAGTTCATTATGATGGATACAGGTTTTCAGAAATTGTAATGTTCATTTGGAATTTCCAATATAATAATTAACAACAAATACTATCAGTTATTCTTAACATGACGATGGCATTGTACTGATAATTCCTAAAACAGGTCCTTCCAACACCCGATCGGTATAATTGGTGTGTCTGTCATTCATTGTTTGAAATAAATATCCTGCTCTGTGAAAAGAAAAGCTATTGATGCTCACAATAAAACAATTACTTTATTTCATTTTGCAGCAAATGTGATTGGTGTGCACATCCCATTTTGTCAGAAAGAATTTTAAGAAGATGTTTACTTAAGGTTCATTCAAGTCTTACTTTTCAGAATCATACAGAAAATCAAGGGAAGCCTCTAATTATAGCAGAGGGATAAATTAATAAGATTATTTTGTGAACTGAAGTTTTCTTTACCTCTAACTCCATTGCTTTGCATAACACTTTTATTTCTATTTTTGTCAAAGTATAAAATGTTTATAAAGGCTAGTTCCATAAATGAACATTTAAGTTTTTTTATCAGATTTGTTCAATATACCATCATGTTGATGAGATCAATAGTTGATCTCCTAAAATAATTGTATCGTTTTTACTTGGAGTATAGAATGTGGACCTAATTTTAATATTAACAGTTTATCATACCTTGTCATTTCGTTCTCTGGTTTATATAATAGAGTTATAATTATATTATGTCTATCCATTTTTAAGACATACTTGGATAGAATTAAGTGTTGAGAATATCCAAAGGATCTAATTAGTGTTATTTTTCACACTGCCATCAACTGTAGGCAAAATTCACTACAGTTTTTCATCAATATTCAAAAAATTATTGTGTGGATACCCTCACAACTCTCTCACATTTTAATGCTATATTCTTCTATTACAGTCACTTGATTTATTTTTTAATTTGAACTCTTTTCTATAAAGTGTACAGAAGTGCTCAGATATGCCAAGGAGAGCTAAATAACATAAATGAATACAAATAACCACCAGATCGTAGTCCACCAGACTCATTGTATGGAAAACAGGTATAGAGAATTATTTACTCTATGTGTACCAACTGGTTCAAAATACCTAGATTTACTTCATACAGTGGTCCCTGTATCAGTTCTGGGAGAATTTGTGAGAAGTTGTTAAATTGTGTTCTGGAGAGAAAGGGAAGAGTTGAGTTTAGGTAAGGACTTGGAGAGAAATTAGGGATAAATTTTCCCAGATGAGGAGCATAACTGGTCCAGGCACAGTGGCTCATGCCTAAAGTCAGTATTTCAGGAGGCTGAGGTCGAGGATCACCTGAGGCCAGGCATTAAAGAGAAACCTGGACAGCATAGTGAGACCCTCCACTCCAAAAATAAAAATAAGAACATTAGCCAGGGCAATATCCTGTACCTACAGTCCCAGCTACTCTGGGAGGATCCCTTGAGCCTAAGGGTGAGATATGATAGTGTCACAATGTCACTGCACTGTACTCCAGCTGGGGGGAATAGAATGAGAGAATTAAATCCTATCTCAAAAAAAAAAAAAGAAAAGAAAAGAAAAAAGACTATACATATATATTATTAGATACACATATATATGTGCATATACAAACACACATGATACATATATGTGTGGGGGGGGGAGGTATAAGAATTATTAGTTCCAACCAAAGATTTTAAAATTAAAAAAAAATTTCTACTACCATTCTAGGGTTAACACAGACAAGGTAGGTGGGAAGCATAAGAAAACTGGAATTACAAGCCATGTGATATCTTCCCTTAAGTGACCTAAGTCGCACACATAAAATGCAGAATCCGTTTCTGGAAGGCGCAGCACCAGAGCAAACAGCTGCAGAGGGTGTTTCAAGCTAATGATTTAAGGCATTTATTATTTTACTGAATCGTTGGCCGAGGAGTTAATTTAGAACAGCGTCTCCCTGTACAGAGTTGGCGGGAACCCTAGCAGCTGAATTTAATAGAAGAGCATCTCACTGGGAAGCAGATGACTTTCCTTGCTCTCCACCCAATCACAACTTCACCAACAGCCCGAGTATGGCCCTTAGTTACCAGGAAACAACATAACCGTGGCACAGAACACTGGGCCTGCTTTTGAGGTGATAATAAGTCATGGAATTCATACCACAATCAGGGTAATTAATGATCAGAGATTGTTCCTTACAAATCACATCATTTGCAAATGAGTAAATAACTAGGCTAAGATTCTGGGTCGAAGATCTCTTTGCCAGGTGGTAGATGGCCACCCTCAGGCTCTGCATGCCTGAGCCTTCGCCCTGGGCAGTCCTCCCAACTTCCACCATATCATGGTAACCAAGGCTGCTACCGACACTGAGTCTCAGAAAGGTTCCTGGAAGACAACCCTCTCACAAAGTCTATTTAATAATACAGTAAACAGCCTAAGGACCAGAACAAAAATACAATTTCAAAATCTTATAAGGAAACTAATTAAATTTAGCCATGCACTGTTTTTATTAAATGGAAAGGACACGGAGTCAGGATGAAAAACAAAAAAAAACCAACAGCGATGATCTAACAAGGGAGAGAGTGCACGCCAGTTGTCATGGGTTTTGGTAAGTAGAGTTTCTGTTGTTTGTTTTGAATCATTTTGGGGACAGGGTCTCACTGTGTTCCCTGAGTATGAGGGTACTGGCATGATCCTAACTCACTTACCTCAAACTCCCGGGGTCAAGCAATCCTTCCCCCTACACTCCAGAGTAACCAGGAATACAGGTGCATACCACCGCACCCATTTAGTTTTTATATTATTTGTAGAGGTAGGGTCTCAATATGTTGCTCATGCTAGTCTTTAATTCCTGACCTCAAGTGATCTTTCCCTCAAAATGCTGTGGATCTCAGGCTCCAGCCACCACCTCTGGACTGAGGTTTTGTCGAAGGTACAGGCTTCTATCCCACAAAATGTAACTTTGTGCTGATTAAGATCAAAGATGAGTAGTAAAAACATCAGGAAAAACACCTCTCTTGGACCTACTATGCGTATGGAATAATTACAAGTGTATACACATGTGTAAAACTAGGTTATTTTTCATATATTGAAAAACTGCACTATTTATATTCCTATATAGTAACCTGAGTGCTTCACACTCAGATCAGTCTTTTACCAATGATGAGCGTTAGCCTTATAATCCAGAAAAATCCAGACATTAGATCAATTATCCTTCAAATATCAGCAAAAACCTAATAAAAATTATCTGAGGCCTCAAAGACCCATCATCTTTCACTGCCACAAGGAAAATTGCTTCCTTCCCCCAAAAGTCCAGTCCCATTCTAAAGAAAAAGAGAAGAAACCTAAAGACTGAGGTATTAGGTCTACAGGAACCATAATTCACTGGGACGATTAAAATAGTCTTAGTTGGCGCATTTGCTGGATTCGACTATGTTTGGGTAGTTTCACTCTATCACCTATCCAGTGAGTACCTACAGGGGAAAAAAGCAAATACCATTTTTTATGTATTATATGGTCAAGATGCATTCATAAAGTAAATAAAACAGGAGAAGAAGAAAGAAAAGGACCCCAAAAAATGTAGAAGAAATGTAATTTATCACATTATTTGGAGTTGGACTGTGGTTTCTCCCTTGACATCCTTCTCTGTGTCTTTCCCTGCCGGTTCTGCTCCAGCTGTTAAGTTTATCTCCATGTATGTCAATGGCCTTTATCATCTGGCAGTACTGTTACTTCAGACTTTGTCACCTCTGGGCCTCAACACATCCTAGAAGATTCTTTCCCATTATGGCTTCCTCGTTGACCTCTTTCAGCAGCTGGGCTCCTCCCAAGTCCTGTCATTGTATCAGTGCCCTATGGTCAGGGTGCTGGGCGGTGGCGTCCAGTTGATAATGTTCCTGTGAGAACAGGTGACCACAAGCTTTCTCACAAGTAATTTTGGTGGCTTATGAATGTGATATGAAAAGATGCTGCAATGTTCACTAATTTTGAGTTATTTTTGATAATGCTCTCTCGGGCACATTGGAGGATAGAGACTATTGGAAAAGGAGCACACTGGCAGAGCAGACCATGCCCACGTGCAGTGGATTCCCGGAACCGGATGTTGGAGGGAGCTATCCTGAGTTTCATAGTTATTTTTCCCCAAGTACTTTCCAATAACAAGCTATAAATTTGTATAAGAAAACTTGTTACTATTCAGTGGTCATTACTTTGGCCTCCACTCTAGCCAGGAAATGGTAAGGTGACCAGCAGGGAGGGGTGGGCAGAGTAAAACCGGAGAGAGAAAATGGCTTGATTGCTGAAGACATCTGGGGTACTTCATTCTCCAGACCAAAGGAGACGAAGCTTTTGGGTTGGCTCAGGGTTTTTCTTTGCAGGGCAGGGGGATATATTGTACTTGGCAAAGGACTAGAATGTGGCCATTGGGAGAATGTCTACTGACAAAATTCTTCAGAGAGGACTGTGGTGAAGCCCAGAACCCAAACCCAGTATGGAGATTACTGCATTCCAGGTGGTTCCCTGTCAAAGCTGAAGGAAGATATTCCAGGTGGGCATCTAAAATGTAGCTTTTCCTCAGATGTTGGTCATAGACTGTGATGGTTGTTGTGGAGGATCTGTAGAATCTGAGCTTATCTGGTTACCTAGCATGTAAAAGATGCTGACTTTCCTATTTGTAAGACTTTTTTGATATACAGGGTCTGGCAGAAGTCACATGCTTTTTCCTTAACTGTGATATGGGTATGTTACACAAGGACATGCTTTTGTGGTTTTGTAATAAAAGATTGGTGTAGATTACCGGCCAATAAAAGGGAGGAGTTTCTGTTATCTGTACTTTGTACCACTTGCTTTGTTTGCATGTCATTCTCTAACACAGCAGCATCACACTCAGGCACCCAAGGGTGTTCCTTCCGCTGGACCCTGTGTAAATCAGTATGATTGCAGAACGTGAATGCTTGTGGGCACGAGTGTGATGGCTGTGTGCACACTCACACAATGTGAGCATCTGTGTGTGTATGCGGTGTGTGTGCTCCTGTTGTGTGTGTACATGGTGCTTACATTTGTGTGTAGGGAGGAGGTGTGTGAGTTCTTTAGAAAGAGAATGGTAGACCACCCAGCTAGAAAGCTACTTGTAAATGCTTCAATGAAGAGATTTTTCTGGGTTGCTAGGTGGGAAATCAAACTAATAAAGATACGACCTCATTCAAAGACAGACAAGCCCTTTGTATTGAGCACATTTCTTATCAACACTTGATACATCAATTGCATTTCTCGCTGTTACACTAACAGCTGTCTACAGGCTGTGCAGCTAAAGGTAAGGAAAGCTCAATTATCGTATCCTGAACATGGGTTCTACATTTTAGTCTGGCTGGCTGGTTTCTCAGAAAAAACTTTTCAAAGCAGCTCGGCACCTGTGGCTCAAGTGGCTAAGGTGCTAGCCACATACACCTAAGGTGGCGGGTTTGAATCCAGCCTGGGCCTGCCAAACAACAATGATGGCTGCAACCAAAAAATAGCCAGGCATTGTGGTGGGTCCCTGTAGTCCCAGCTACTTGGGAGGCAGAGGTAGGAGACTCGCTTGAGCCCAGGAGTTGGAGGTTGCTGTGAGGTCACACAACCAGAGGTCAACAGCTTGAGGCTCTGTCTCAAAAAAAAAAAAAAAAACTTTTCAAAGACATATCTCATTAGAGGCTCTCCCAAAACTCAAGGCCAGACTTTAAATATATTAGTGAACTTGTGATTCTTTTGTTCAATTTCTCTGTATATTAGCTCTTCCTGACAGTTAATTTTGGGACACACATCCCACCAGCTCTGAATCTTATGCTCCCACAGCACTATCCTCTCATTACAGACGTGGGTACAATTTTACCCAGAAAAAATAGTTTAGGCTCCCAAGCAGAAGAAGAAAGCATGACATGGGTCTCACTGCTTAGGGAGGATGGAGAGCAGCCTCTTCTTTGGGGAGGAGAAGACAAATACTTCCAGGGAAAAGATGAAGTAAAGGCAGTTTATTAAGAATTATTCAGGCTGGGTGCGGTGGCTCAGGCCTATAATGCCAGCACTCTGGGAGGCTGAGGCAGGTGGACTGCCTGAGTTCATGGGTTGGAGACCAGCCTGAGAAAGAGCCAGGCCTCATCTCTAAAAATGCCTCTAAAAATAGATGGGTATGGTTTCAGGCACCGCTGGTCCCAGCTACTCAGGAGGCTGAAGCAAGAGAATTGCATAAGCCCAGGATAGGAGCTTGAGGTTGCTGTGAGCTGTGATGGCACAGCACTCTACTGAGGGTGACAAAGTGTGACTCCGTCTCAAAAAGAAATAATAATTCTCAGCAGTGCCTGTGGCTCTAAAGGGTAGGGCGCCAGTCCCATATGTCAGAGGTGGTGGGTTCAAACCCAGCCCTGGCCAAAAACTGCAAAAGAATAATAATAACAATTATTATTATTATTCAATCCAAATCATCTTTTCTAAAACATTCTGTACACTATGAGAACAGAAAATTTGAAGAACTAAAATTAGGACTTTTGGTAATATAAAAGCTCCCCAATTGACAGTTATAAAATGTAATCCCAAACAGAGCTAACTCTTGAGTGTTAGACAGAGTGAGTAGATGGTGGTCGGTATTGAGTGGGTGGAAGGCAAGGAGAATGTCCTTGCACAACCACATCCAAATCATGTTTTGTTTTTCTTCTAACCTCCATGTCAAAGAGTATAGAAAAAAAAACCATTTTATTCAAGCAGATTTTGGCATCAAGACAGCCTATTATTATAGGCCCCTTATCTCTGTTCGGAATTGTCAGATAAATTATTTAAAATTCTGCTTCTATCTTGATGAGATATGTGCTCATTTTCTGCTTTAGAATCAGTCTTTTACTAAAAAAAGCTTTAGAAATATGCAGCTTATATTCTTATAAGCTTTTTTTAATGCATCATCACATTTCAGTTGTTTGCAATTAAGAATTCTGTTTATTTGTTTTATTTTTTTAGACAGTGTCTCACTCTGTCGCCTCAGGCTAGAGTGCCATAGTGTCATAGCTCACGGCAATCTCATACTCCTGGGTTCAAGCGATCCCCTTGCCTTAGCCTCTGGAGTAGCTGCGACTACAGGCACCTGCCACAACTGGCTAGTTTTTCTATTTTTAGTAGAGAAATGTCTCACTCTGACTCAGGCTGGTCTTGAACTCCTGAGCTCAAGCAATCCACCTGCCTTAGCCTCTCAGGTGTGCTAGAATTACAGGTGTGAGCCAATGAACCCGCCACAAATAAGAATTCTGCTTTATTTTTTTGATAAATAAATAGGTCTCCAAATACTACCTGCCTTACTACTGTAGATCTCATCTTAATCCTGCCTAATGTCCTCGACCTTTAGTCAACTAGTGCAAAGGAAAAAATAACTACTTATTTGTGCTGACCTGCGAGTTCATCAGTAGATGTCTTTGAGATGATTATTTAATAAGCTAGAATATGATAGCCTGCTATACTATATGCTATGTTTGTCCTCCATTTCTTATCCTGAAGTTTATAATTCACATTGGTTCATAATTAATGTATTTCCAGTTAGTACTAGTAGAAAAAAAAATTAATGGTCACCAGAGAAGTTTATGAACTATAGAACCTAAAATTATTTTCATATTAAAATTAAGTCCCAATACAAATCACAATAAAGTCTCACATGTTCTGTGAAGCTTTTCCTGGTCAATCTTCACATACAGAAATTTGTGTCTTCTCCAAGTACTTTTTGCATCTGTGGCTCGAAGCTGTTCTCTGTGTAAATTATTTCTCCAGCGGTGTTTAATCTCCTTGTCAGTAGGATCTATTTCATTCTTCCTCCATATCCCACAAAGTACCTAGAATATTGCTCAGTAGGTAATCAAAAATGTTGTTAGGTTTGATTTTTGTAATGTCATAAAAAGGAAACTTTAAAAGAACATATAATATCTTCAATTATTTGATTTTTTTTTTTTTTAGAGACAGAGTTTCACTTTATCGCCCTCAGTAGAGTGCTGTGGCATCACACCTCACAGCAACCTCCAGCTCTTGGGCTTAGTCAATTCTCTTGCCTCAGCCTCCCTGGTAGCTGGAACTATAGGTGCCCACCACAACACCCAGCTATTTTTTTGTTGCAGTTTGGCTGGGGCTGGATTTGAACCCCCACCACCCTCAGTATATGGGGCCAATGCCTTACTCACTGAGCCACAGGCACCACCTCAATTATTAGAATTTTAAACATGGGTTCTCACTTGTAAGTCATTAAATTGTAAACTCCTAGAAATCAGAGAGAATGTTTCCTGTTGACACAGGTACCCACCCTGGTACTCATAGGTTAGGCTGACATGACTGTCTTTTCCACACCTAAGCCTGGTACACAGGATATAACCTAGATAAAGTCTGGGTGAATGAAGAAAGTGAGTTGCATGAGATCACTGTTGGAACGGCTTTCTAGACCATATAGCATGCAATGGTTTGGGTATGGTTTTCCTGTCTCCAAAATTCATGTTGAAGTTCAATTCCCAATGTGGGGGTGTTGGGAGATGGGGACCAGCAGGGACCATTTGGGTTATGGAGGCAGAACCCTCGTGAATGGTGAGGTGTAATTCTTGCAGTAGTGAATGAGTTCTTGCTCTTGCAAGACTTGACTAGTTTTGCAGGGATGAATTAGTTTTCACCTGAGTAAGTTGTTATGAAACAGATGCACTTCTCAAGATTTTACTCTCTGTGCACATGTCTAAATTCCCTCAGACCTTCTCTGTCCTACTGTGACACAGCATAAAAGCTCTCACCATAATCCAGGACTTTGCAAATTGAACTTCTTAGCTTATAGAACCATGAAATAAATAAGCCTTGTTGGTTAATAAGTAACCCAGGCACAGGCATTCTGCTATGGCGACACAAATGGACCAAGGCAGAACCCAGTTTCCCCAACCCAAGATGAGCCCTGTGGACAGGGAAGCCTTTCCATTTTTGTCATATCTGATAGGACACACAGCTTTAATAAATACCTGACCTGGCCCAGACAGTCAAACTGGGAGAACATGCTGTGATTGGGGTGTGTTGCAATATTGGTTTGTGACACTAGAGTACATTACAGTGACTAAAGCTGGAAGCGGAGGTGAATTGCAGGGCTGGAAGAGCCACATGGTGCCAGGACTAAGGATGGCATTCCTCTCAGGCATGATGGCGCTTAGCAGAAGAGAAAGCTGAGTGTGGAGAGAGATGAACAAATGCCAATGGGACAAAGATGGAGAAGCTCCAGGGCGCTGGGCTGACTCTGACTGGCCACTTTGCAGGTCCACTTGCCTCCTACCTTGCTTCTCATGAGGGCTCCTGAGCAGTACTAAGGGAGCTCTCAGAGTTTCCTATCATTATGTCATCAAAAATCTTTTACTAATTCATAATATTCGATAGAAAGAGTATGATGGAGATCGAATTGAGAATATTTGACATGGGGTCAAATCCTCTGAACCCCATTATCAGCTGCACCACAGTTTCTGGCTGAGTAGTATCTTAGTATTCTTATCAGTAAGTTCTGATTGGCACCAGTCACTTCAATGGAAACTATATTATTCAACTACACAAATATTTCCAAATGCCTAGTTTGTTTGTTTGTTTGTTTGTTTGTTTGTTTTGTTTTGTTTTTGCAGTTTTTGGCCAGGGCTGGGTTTGAACCTGCCACCTCTGGTATATGGGGCCAGTGCCCTACTTCTTTGAGCCACAGGTGCCACCTAAATGCCTAGATACTTTGTTATATATGAGGACATGTCTAGAGATTTATAGCTTTTCTTAGTTTCCACACAGATAGTTTAAGTTAAATTGATATAGTTTCTTTTTGAATTCATTATAACTCTCCAGATTCATGAATCACAGGACTTTATTTCTTTTATTCTGAGGTCTTTCCAAATAACATTCATGAAATCAAAATGATCTTTAAATAGGATTTTCTAATCCATGTGCATGAAACACCTGCCTTTTTTACATCTACAGAAGGCTCTCTCTCTCTCCCATTAAAAATTTAGTATCATGGTTTTATGTTTTTTGTTCTGAATATATTAAAGTAGCAACATTTACAAAATTTTCTGGGCATATATGAATGTGAAACACTTGGTACAAGGCCTTGATAGCAATCAATACAGACCCAAGGGACAGAAGCTGCAATGATGGCAGCATGCAAAAAGAAAACCAATAAATATTTATTATCACAAGCAACTCTAAATCTTTTAATAAACTTTTTCACACTTATTGCTATTCAGTTGGATGATATAGCTTATTATATTAAATCACAGTTGGTAAAAACTGGAAAAACACATTTTCAACTCATAACTCATTCCATTCTCTCCTCTTAAGTAGTTGCAAATTATGTCCTGTGACCTAAATGAATTATATGCAGGAAACTATGCTTATGTGGTTACACAACACACACTTTCCAAATGCAAAATCTTAGTTGTGTTCATGTAGTTACCTATAACATGATCATGTCATATATTCCTCCAGGAAAATTCATGTTACAGATATGGAACAATTACCTTTCTGACCCTGAACTCATCCCTAGAGCCCTCATGTTAGCACAGGAAGCTTATCCATAGCAGAATATCATTCATCTCCAGGCTCAGAAACACAAAGGCAAGTAGCATATCCATAGGCATAAGCAATGGCTCTCTAGTGGGAGCCAACCATTCTGACATCCAGACTCATTTCAGTGGAGTGGAACAGTTTCTTAAGTGGCTGGCAGAAAGAGTGTGGGAAGAGCTGGCCGACAACCATGGTTGGGGAGGAAAACCAAGAGATATGTTAAAATAAGGACTCAAGGAAATCAACAAGTACAGAAAATGACTTGATTTTGGCTGGGTTACATGGTGAGTGAAGTGGTGAGTAGAAAATAAATCTGGAAAACTAGATCAGAACCAGATTATAAATGGCACTGATTACCAGGCTAAGGAAACCAAAATTCAAGATACCACTGAGGATGTTCAAGCAGAGAACAAAGAAAACAGGAATGACAACATTAAATACTCTTATTATGCCATAAATGTCTACATTGGGCAGGGTTTTGCATAGAAAATAGAAATAATAAGACACAGTACCTGAGTTAGGGAAGGAAAAAAATGCATAAAACATAAAATAATGAATAAAATATAAGTATACTGAAAGGGTTAACTTCTATAAGAATGAACTAGAACACTGTGGGGGTTATACTGCTCCCCAAAATTGCTTGCCTGTACATCTGTTTTTTCCCAATAACTGACTCTATTTCACTAACTATAATTTAGTCCTGCTTCTAGATTTCGAAAACAAATATGATTGCTGTTAAAATTATTGAATCAACTTTAAGCCAATACTCTGAGACTTAACAAAACTCACTTTACCATCCATACCTAATAATAGCTAACTTCCATTGAGCATACTTTAGACATTACACATCTTTGTAATCATTTTATAAACCTTATCTCATTCAGTCTTTCCAAAATCACTACATGGTAAGTTCTATTATCTCCTTATGAGGCTGAGAGATATTAAAGAATTTGCCTATGGCTCAAAGAGTAGGGCGCCAGCCCCATATACCGGAGGTGGCGGATTCAAATCCAGACACAGCCAAAATCTGCAACAAAAACAACAACAACAAAAAGAATTTGCCCAAGACTACAGATTTTATGCAGTTTGCTCTTATAGCCAACACATACACACATGCACTGCATATGATGCAGTTTGAAAATGTAAACTCTGACCTAGCATCAAAAGCTCTCATATTGTCCATAGCGTCTGGTTCTCAAATTCTCTCATACTGGCTTCTTGTCAACACCTCTGCTTTGGTCTCTGCAGTAAGCCATATTGCTGTCCATGCATCTCCAACACCCCACTTCAAGGCACCTACCTCTGCCTATGAGATCGCCACTGTGTTAAACTCATGCATGGTCACGTGTACTGTTTTAAAAAATGACATCTGAAAGCAAGCAACATGAATTCTTTCCAGGGAGAATCCAAGAGGGCTAGTGATTGTTCTCCATGACATTCTTTCTCTCAAAAACAAAGCAGTCACTATACCAGAGAAAGAGAGCTCCTTTAGCCTGGCTTCTAGAATAAAAATGTATAAAAGCAATATCAAAACTGACCTGAAGTCAACACCACTCCCATGACCAGACTCAAACACCTCTATCAGGTCCCATCCTAGACGCCACACTGGTTCTTTCTCACCCCAA
The DNA here is from genome assembly GCA_963574575.1 of Galagoides demidoff. Lineage (NCBI taxonomy): Eukaryota > Metazoa > Chordata > Mammalia > Primates > Galagidae > Galagoides > Galagoides demidoff. The sequence continues at coordinate 21,870 of CAUYQV010072769.1, forward strand.
TGCTAAGACTCTCCTCAGAGCACAAATTTCTACATTAGATGTGCTGTAGGTCACATTCCCTGGGAAAGAGGCCCAGAGATTTGTGCATAGTGAGTTTATTAGAATTTGGCCTTTGAAAGAACCCCTGTGACAGGTGAAGGATGTAAGATTGTCAGATGGAGAAACTGAGTTGTAATAAGGTTGAAATGAAGTCTTCAAACCATCTATTTGGAGATGTGTATCTGGAGGACCCTTCAGAATATTTCCAGTTGATACAAGTATAAGCAGGCTAGAGCTTTGTATGCTCATTCCATTGACCTATCGTTGGACTCAGGCTGCCCCTTGTAATGAAGCTTCTTTGATTAAGGTTAATTCCCAGAAAATGACACAATATAGCATAGCATGCTCATTGGTTTTGTGAACATAGTATTCTTGGACATGCAGAGATTTTTTTGTCTGTTCAATAGAGTCTCAGCTGCGCATTCTTCCCTGATAGCAACTTCCAGGTTGTGTGGAAGATAATATAACCAGTGGATATCTTTGCCATTAACCTTCTTCCTTACTTTCTTTCTCTAAAAGCTATTACTTGCTTTGGTGCAGGGTACATGGTACTCCATGTCAGTTGGAGAGATGTCCATGATCTTGATAACAATGGCCAATGCCATATGCATTGAATGCAAACCACACCAAGTGTATATGCCTATTCCAGTCATAATGAATGACTCACTACTCCATTGTAAAAGCAGATTGACACAATCACTTCATTGCCAGGATGATGGAGTGTTTCCTTGGGGGATAATGCTATATCAGGACCACAAGACTGGTCTGTTACTAGAAGTTTGGACTCTCCACAGAAGCAGTAGATAATTCATCTTTGTGAGTGGGAGTCTATGCTGACTCAGGGTGCAGTCTATGTCCCTGTAAACATTGCCATTCAGGCCATCATGGACCCCTTCTGCCAGTACTAGAGTGGCCAATGATATAAGTAGATAACATAGCAGGTTATCCTGTCTACATGTTTTTATTGGTGCATTTTTCACATTCTCTGTTGGAGATTTATGGGTCATATAAAATTCTTCACTCCTGGCTCGGCGCCTGTGGCTGAATCAGCTAAGGCGCCAGCCACATACACCTAAGGTGGCGGGCCCGCCAAACAACAATGATGGCTGCAACCAAAAAATGGCCAAGCGTGGCAGGCACCATGGTCCCAGCTACTTGGGAGGCCGAGGCAGGAGACTCGCTTGAGCCCAGGAGTTGGAGGTTGCTATGAGCTGTGATGCCATGGCACTCTACTCAGGGGGGATAGCTTGAGGCTCCGTCTCAAAAAAAAAAAAAAATTCTTCACTCCTCATCTACAGTTTAGCCACCTATGTCAATTCCTCCACTGATCTCTTTGCCCTTGATCTTGCAGTATTTTCATATCCACCCATTTACTAACCAGCCACTCCATGCTTGTTGTCCCTTTATTCAAATATATTCTTGTATCAGGCCATCCTTCTTCCCCCCCAAAATATACATTTAAATAGCATATAAAATGTTATCTATTTATGGACTACAGAGGGATATTTTGATACCTAGTACTTAAACTTCAATATAAGTTTTGAAGAGAACAATATTCAAACAAAAGCACTTTCCTTGCAATTGGTGGATAAGGACTGCCTTGTGGCCTTCACTGTTTCACGATCCTGTTATCTTAATTCTATCAGGGAGCACAGCTGCCTTTAGGTTTTATCTGTCTTGATATAACACTCTGAATATCTGGGCCTATACCCATTATTTCTGCTCCTGCTAGAACACATGGGTTCAGTCCAGCAGTGATGTGGCATACAGTCGCTGTCCTGCCTTTGGAGGCTGGGCACTGTCCCATACAGCTCAGGAGGGAGGCAGAATAAGATCCCAAGAGAGGTCTCTGCGTCTTACAAGGCAGAAGCTTCTGTAATGTCTCAAAGAAAGGGAAAAGCTCCAGCCTGTCATAGGAAAGTATGGACTACTATTAAAAGACTAAAAGATATAGGGAAACCTGGGGACTCAACACTTTGATAATGCTCCTATTTCGAGTAGAAGGGTCTCACCTCTTCATAGTCAGTGACCTTGGCACCCAGATCTGCAAATGTTGAGAAGCCAACCCTCCCCTGCCGTATTCATAAATAAGACCTGAGCTAGAGCCTCATCCCTTGCTTCAGGAGTTTGAAGTCATTCTGTGTGCTGCAACACAGCTCTTCATCCTTCATGCTTTGCCTGTGCTGGAGTCATACACCTTCAGCTTTTGGTTGTCTTTTTTTAATGCAGTGATGACTCCAGAAACAGCCACCTCCTTTCACATAGTCATCACATCCTCCATACCCACCAGACACCTGAGAAAGTGCACATCAGGACCTCCCCTCCAGTGTCATGGGTGTGGGATCCTTCCATCCCATGTCAGCCCCCAGGAAGGCTGAATGTATAACCCATAGTCATGTCATGGCTAAGCAATGCTCCACCTTCCACAACTGATAAGGGTTTCATGACAGTCTGTTGAGTGTACCCATTTCAGGGTCAGCTTCCTATGACAACAGTTGGTACCAGCTTCCCAGGAAGCAGATATGTAAGGCCTCTGAAATTTTCATACCAGTGGTTCATCAGGAAGACAGACAGGGAGAAAAGGACTAGGCAGGTAGAGAGATGGAACTGTGAGGAAATTGCAACCAAGGCCTCAAATGGAGATTATGGGAGGAACCCTGGAGCTGGGAGGACACTGATTTGTTTACATCAAGGCAGGAAAACCGTATCTTTTTACTCCTACATCAATTCATTAAATACAGCTTGCCCTCAGGAAGCAGGCATAAAACTAGGCAAAGCAGCTTGCTTCAGCTGAGGGCAGTTCTGAGAGAGAAACTCAGCTGTGAGCAGACAAAACGAGGTGGACAAGAACAGCAGTTGCGAGCGCGAACACCCAGTTCCTAAAGCAAAATTCAACTGGGGTATCACAACAGGATACAGGTCTCAGCTGATTCCAGGAAACGCTCTCTAAATTAGGCATTGATTAATTATTGTACTGTGGATGAGCTCATTCAGCCCACGTGAGGGGCCTTGTAATGAGGAGGCCGTATCACTTCCTTTGTCCCAAAGCTACCTTGACACAATTAAATGGAAGGTTGGTTCTGATCCTCTTTCTTAGTAAAACTGGACAAATAGGATTTAAAGGAAATGCAAACTTAGCCCTTACATAGACTGCTAAAAAATGTCATTTCTAGTTGGTCACAGATTTAAGGAGCTTCTGTTTTTCTCAGTTTGAGAACAGTCTCATGAAACCTTAAACTTCAACATCCACGGTCTGCAAGGAAAAAATATATTTGGAGGAAAGACCTATTCAGAGTTGTAAAACACAAGTGTCTGCTCATTTATAAAGGCAGATCCCAGTGAGATTTCCCCCATTTGGCTCAATACCTAGTAACTTCTTGAACAAAACAAATATAAGACTATAGGGAGACAGCAACCATATGGCAGGGCACCAACTCTTTGTTTTAACAAAACTCATCATACAGAAGTAAAATATTAATTCAATCAACTTACATTGACTAGTACCCTAATATTGGTCATTATATTATATAGACTATTTAAGTAACACAGAAATAAATTACCTCTAGGTTTGCGACTGATTGGGATATCCAGAAAAATATGAAGTTAATTATTTTAAAGGAAACACAGAAATAGTTAATATTCGAAATGTATAAATACAATATTGAGCAGAGGTAAGGGTGAGTCAAATTAAATTCAACTCTGAAGTCATTTAAACCGTTTTATAGATGTTATCAATACCCGCCAGGGAAATCCTGGAAAGCCCGCAGGGAACCGCGGGACGCAGTGGCCAGTGATGATGAGCACACGGGCATACGTGTAAGCAGCTCACAAATACGAATTACAGTCGTGTGCGATCAATACCAAAAACTAAAGTAAATATGCCTAGAAAAGAACCCAATAGGGAGTAATGAGAAAATAATGCTACCTAAGCAAAAGGAAACAATGTGTTTAATATCTCTGCATGGATTTGTTTGGTCTCTCCTGATAAATGTCTAGTTTTCAAATGGGTTAAGACACCAACCACCTGAAATGTAGGTCACTGACAACAGATGAACCAGTAGGATCAATACGCAACATCCAAGGAAGTATTGATTTGTATAACAAAAAGGAAAAAACACAATTCAACTAAAAGTTGAATAGAAATGAGCATTACATTATACGTTGCAGATGGGGCTGTATGAGCTCTGAAACCAGAAAGAAAATTATCACCAGAGGAATCTTAGGCAAGGAAATCTGAGAGATTCATGTCCAGGGACTGATACTGAGTGCATTGCCTCACAGCTCATCTGCTTATGGGCTAATTATGACATTCCATCTCTATAGATATTTGTCACTGCAGCACAGTCCATATTATTCTCGTCTCAAATTCTAAAAATGGTGAATTATCAAGACTAAAATAAATATTTCTGTGGAAAATATGTATATTTAGTACATACTGAAATTGTGGCATTCAGCCCTTAAAATGGCAAATATAAAAGCATGTGCTTTTATCTTCTGCCAACCTTCATAGTATCATTTTTAAAGGTGTTTCTTGTTTGACTGTTTTTGTGAGCCTGCATTGGGTTCCCTTTATTGAATAAATGAGATCTTCTCTGGTCTAAGTAACCAAGATCTACCTTTGCCACTGACAATATTTTAGTTCTTGAGATAAAGAATCATGAGAATCTACTGTAAGTTTATAACTAAAAATTAACATATAGGATATATGTGTATATTGTGTTTTCTGAATCAAAAATATTATAAAATACAATAGAAGGGATAGTTTTAAAAGCAACAGATAAACACAAGCTGAGTTGAGTTTGCTTCTTGCTGTTGATTCTCTAACCAAATTTATCCATGTCCAAAGATTTCTAGCCATATTTTCACTTTTAATTTATTGAAACCTCTAGAGATTTCATTATACCCCTGACCTTGAGAAGAAATATCTGAGCAGCCAGTCTAGCTATAAAATACAACAGACTTTAAATTGCACTTCTTTCTGGTATGATCTCAACTTCTAAGAACACTTTTTTTTTTAATTAAATCGTAGCTGTGTACATTAATGCATTTATGGGATACAATGTGCTGATTTTACATACAATTTGAAATACTTTCATCAAACTGTTGGCCTTCACTGCACTTTATTAATTTTTTTATTAAGTCATATACACATAGATCATGAATACATTTATGCATATGTTGGGTACAATGTGTTGATATTTTTATACAATCTGACGTGCTTACATCAAACCAGTCAACATAGCTTTTGCCTCATTTACTTGATTATTGTGTTAAGATATTTATGTTCTACACTTGATAGATTTGACTTGTACCCTTACAATATGCTCCATAGGTGTGGTCCCATCGTTTGCCCTCCCTCTATCAAACCTCCCCCTACTCCTCTCTTCCCATTCCATTTCTCTCCTTCATCCTGGGCTATAGTCGTGTTCTATCTTTCATAAGAAAGTGTGAGTAAAATAAGTTAATTTCATAGAAGTACTGAGTACATTGGATACTTTTCCCTCCATTACTGAGATACTTTACTTAGGAGAATATGTTCCAGGTTTCTCCATATAAACATAAAAGAGGTAAAGTCTCCATCTTTTTTAAGGCTGCATAGTATTCCATGGTATACATATACCACAATTTATTAATTCATTCATGGGTCAATGGGCACATGGGCTACTTCCATGACTTAGCTACTATGAATTGAGCTGCAATGAATAATCTGGTGCAAATATCTTTTTTGCAAAGTGATTTTTTTCTTTTGGATATACACCTAGTAGAGGAATTGGAGGATCCAACAGCAGGTCAATTTTTAGATCCCTGAGTGTTCTCCAAACTTCTTTCCAAAAAGAATATATTAGTTTGCACTCCTACCAGCAATAGAGAAGTATTCCCTTTTCTCCATGTCCATGCCAACATCTGTATTTTTGGGATTTTGTTGTGTGGGCTACTCTTACTGGAGTTAGATGGTATCTCAAAGTGGTTTTTATTTGCATTTCTCTGATGATTAAAGATGATGAGCATTTTTTCATGTATCTGTAGAGTATGCACCTGTAGACCATGCACCTGTCTTCTTCAGAGAAGCTTCTGTTCAGGTCTTTTGCCCATAGTGAAATGGGATCACTTGTTCTTTTCTTATTAGTAAGTTTGTACTCTCTGTGTATTCTGGTTATCAGACCTTTGTCAGAAATGTAACCTGCATAAGAACTCTTCTAAAAGTATTTATAAAAATATTTATTCAAGGTTAAATGCTAAAGAAGAAAATGATTTGTCTCAAAATCACTCAGCTCATGTTTGACATTTCTGTAATAAAGGATAATTATCTTTGACTTTAGATTCGGTTTTTTGATTGTAACTTTCATAATGTAGCTTTTCACAAAATTCTCCAAATTAACAAGGCTACTCAATTTCAAAATTTGAATTATATCCTTTTGATTTGCTTGAATGTTCTAATTGTACTCTCAGAAAGTCTCAAATCCTCACCTCAATTCTACTTGGAATGCAACGTAAATTTTAAAATAGTTATGACTTTAAGATTTAAATATAATGCAAGAATCAAGTTAAAAATAAATATGTAAAAATGTCTTAGTAATGTTAACTGAATTTTTAAAGTTTATCCTTTTCACATTTATATCAAAATCACAAAGCTTAGTGCTCTTAAGTCCTGTCCACCTGAGTACAAGAAAGTTAGCATTTTTCTATGGTGACCCCTAATTGAACAGTAGGAAGATACAAAGTGGGAAATAGACTATTTTCTGGAATTTCTGGAAAGCAATGATATTCCCATTCATTAATATGATAAGCTGTCTTCAAGAAGTTTCCAAAAACTGAGCTGACAGTTATCTGGGGATACTGATTTTCCTTTAAAATCATGAATATTTCTCTTATAGAGCATATTGTTATGAAAGATGCAAAAATGGGCTATTGGTAGGAACAGCTAGGTCAGAAAATGGTGAAGTTCAGTGACATCCTATAACTTCTGCTTCCTCCTCTGAATTCTTAATTCTGCTGAGTAGTGTTAGAGTGTTACCACCACCTCCAAAAACTTGGCATCTCTTTCTTAGAATCATTGTCTATTCAAAACCTTTGCTCATAGTTAACCAAATGTCTGACAACTAAAGAACCCATAGGCCATGAAATCTTTAACCTACTAACCTTAGATTCTGATTACTCATGGCCTTAATGTCTAATGGAAATTTAAAATCTCTTCATTATCCAAAACTTATGCTATCTGAAAACCTACCTCTATATGAAAGAGAGAAAGACTAAAAATTTTAAGCTAAGAATTTCTAGTGCAGTAGAAAAAAACAAGAAAAGAAAGAAATTAAATTAAGGTTTAACATGATCTATGGCTCAAGTATATGTATATATATACACACACATATATTTGTGAAATACAAAATGCCATGTAATCACTGTTCAGAATATGATAAAATATTGATATGTATTTTATTATTAAAATTATGATAAATCTAGATAATTTTATATAGCTAAAATAGAGGTCTAAATGTTTCTTAAAGCATGGAACAGAGTTATTAGATAGATAACAGAAGTTAGAGAAATTCAGTTTGTGTTGCTACGTATGTTTTCACTATTTAGCTCCCACTACTAAAATGAAAAAGTCAATTACTTTTTTCCTGGCCTCCCTTGTAGCTAAAGGCGACTATGTAACTCAGTTTGTATTCATGAAGTTTAACATGAGATTTTTTTGATGGGAATGGAAAAAATAAGCTGATAAGGTATATCCTCCTGACGATTCCTGCTCATGCGGAGAGTAAGGGACTCTTAGACATTGTTGGTGGACTATGGGACCCACTATGGGAAATAATATGGAGATGTTTCAAAGAACTAAAAATAGACCTGCCATTATCTAGCAATCCCACTTCTGCGTATATACTCAAAGGAAAAAAGGTCACTTTATAAAATGGACACCTGCACTTGAATGTTTATAGCAGCACAATTCACAATCACAAAGATGTGGAAAGAACCCAAGTGCACATGAATGGATCAATATAATTTGGTATGTGCCTATCACAGTGATGACAACTTGGATGGAACTGGAAACCATTCTTCTAAGTGACACATCACAAGAATGGAGAAACCAATGCATGTACTCAACACCAAACTGGAACTAATTGGTCAACACTTAAGTGCCCATAGGGAAGTAAATGTCAATGAAAATCAAGCTGAGGGGGGAAAGAGGGTGTATAAATTCACAGCTCTTGATTATAGTGCACACTATCTGGGTGAAGGCAACACTTATAACTTTGACTCATATGTACAAAAATAAATTATGTAAACAAAACATGTATACCAACAAATATATATGTATATTATGAAATAAAAAATTAAAGTGCATTTCATGACAGTATATTCAAAGTTATTTAAATGACTCAAGGATCACAAGAATTAACACATATAATCCTAAATCTTAGTTAGCATTAAGCTAAAGGGAACACTAGCTCATTTCATCTTAATTTTTTATTATGGTATAAAATATAAGAGAATAAAATTGCACATTTGCAAATATGATATATGTTTACATTTTAGTATTCAGAATCATCCAGTAGGCTACTGTAGACAGATTTTTAGAAGTTCTCTAGTATTGGAGCCTTTTCACAGCTTCATGTTTCCTCTTTTCCTATAGTTGCCTCTTCTGATAACATTCAACCACATGCTCCTTCTTGCTCAAATATCACCCCCTCCTTTCCTCAAGATCTTGGAGAATTACTTGAGCTTTGGAATAAAAGTTTTCCAAGCACATATAGTGATTGGATATGGGCCATACATGAGTTTATATTATGTTTGAAATGATTCAATAGTCTTCTCTATATCTCATCGTTGTTAGAATAGAGTTTCAGACAGCCATCAGAATGGGAGAAGATTTTCGCAGGTTAAGTCTCCAACAAAGGTTTAATAACCAGAATCCATAGAGAACGCAAACGCATTAGCAAAAACAAAAAAAAAAAAAACAAAAAAAAAACAGAAAAAACAAAAACAAGTGATTCCATTGCAGGGTGGTCAAAGGACTTGAAGAGGAATTTCACCAAAGAAGATAGGCATACTGCCTATAGATAAATGAAAAAATGCTCACTATCCTTAATCATTAGAGAAATGCAAATCAAAACTACTTTGAGATATCACCTAACTCAAGTAAGATTAGCCCATGTCACAAAATCCCAAAACCAGAGTTGCTGGTGTGGATGTGGAGAAAAGGGAACACTTCTACACTGCTGGTGGAAATGCAGAGTAATACATTCCTTTTGGAAAGATGTCTGGAGAACACTTAGAGAACTAAAAATTGACCTGCCATTTGATCCTACAATTCCTATATTAGGTATATATCCAGAAGACCAAAAATCACATTACAACAAAGATATTTGTATCAGAATGTTTATTGCAGCCCAATTCATAATTACCATGTCATGGAAGAAGCCCAAGTGCCCATTGATCCATGAATGGATCAATAAACTGTAGTATATGTACACCATGGAATACTATGCAGCCATAAAGAAAGATGGAAACTTTACCTCCTTCATGTTTACATGGATGGAGCTGGAGAATGTTTTCCTTGGTGAAGTATCATAAGAATGGAAGAAAAAGTATCCGATGTACACAGCCCTATTATGAAACTAATTTATAGCTTTCTTATGAAAGCTATAACCTAATTACAGCCTAAGAATATGGGGAGGAGTAGGGAAGAGTGGATGGGTGGAGGGAGGTTGATTGGAGGGATCACCTCTGTGGTTTATCTTATAAGGGTACAAGTGATTCTTTCTGAAAGTAGAATATAAATGTCTTAACACAATAACTAGGAAAATGACATAAAGGCTATGTTAACCAGTTTGATGAAAATATTTCAAATTATATATGAAAACACCACACTGTACCCCATGATTGCATTAATATACACAGCTATCATTTAATAAAGAAAAAAAGAAAAAAAAAGAATTTGGATGTAAAGGTATCTCGTCCCAGACTTTTCTTTTTTGGGAGTTTTTGTATTGTTGATGCTATTTCAATGATTGATATAGGTCTTTTCAAGATTTCTATTTCTTTCTGATTGAGTCTAAGAAGGTTGTGTGCTTCCAGGTATTAGTCCATTTCCTTCAGATTTTCATATTTCTGGGAATAGAGTTTTTTGTAGCAATCATTGAGGATTTTTTGAATTTATGAGTTGTCTGATCTCAGTCCACACCCAGGAAGCCTCTGCTCACCAGACCTGTTGGAGTCAGGGGACCATGCCCCCACCCACCAGTCTCAGTCCACATCTGGCAAACCTCTGTTGGAGTCAGGGGACCACACCCTACCTGCTGGTCTCAGTTCACACCTGGAAAACCTCTGCTCCGAGAGGGAGAGAGAGAGAGAGAGAAAGAAAGAAAGGAAAGAAAGAAAGAAAGAAAGAAAGAAAGAGAAAGAAAGAAAGAAAAGAAAGAAAGAAAGAAAGAAAGAAAGAAAGAAAGAAAGAAAGAAAGAAAGAAAGAAAGAAAGAGAGAGAGAGAGATAAATAATGTTCCCATTTAAATAGTACTAGGCACTTTTCTGTAAATTAAATGACCATGTGTGAGTCTATTGTGGATTCTCAATTCTGTGGTATAAGCCCTCAGGTTCTACTCATCATTTCCAAGATTATCCTTTGCATCTCTAGAAAAATTTTAATAGAATCCTATTAATTTCCACAAGTAAAACAGCTGGGATTTTGATTGCTATTACCTTGAAGGTATAGATCAATTTGGGAGGATTGGCATCTTAACAGTATTAAGTTTTATATTCCATGTATATAGTATATATTTTCATTTATTTAGGCCTTTTAAAATTTGTTTCAATAATGTTTTGATATTTTGCTGTTTTCAGTGTAGAAATAGTCTACATCTTTCATTGTACATTGATTAGTAAGCATTAGAGATGGATTTTGATGTTATCAAAAAGTGTATCTTAGGTGGCCAAGTATGATGGCTCATACCTATAATCCTATTACTTTGGATGGCCGAGACAGGTGGGTTGCTTTAGTTCAGGAGTTCAAGACCAGACTGAACAAGAGTGAGGCCCTGTCTCTACTAAATATAGGAAAAATTTGCTGGGCATTCTGGTGGGTGACTGTAGTCCCGGGTACCTGGGAGGCTGAGGCAGGAGAATCAGTTGAGCCCAGGAGTTTGAAGTTGCTGTGAGTTATAATGACAAAACTGCATTCTAGTCAGGGACTGTAGTCTGGTGATAGAGACTCTGTCTCAAGAAAAAATTGGCATTTTAGGGCTGGGGGCAGTGGCTCATGCCTGTAATCCTAGCACTCTGGGAGGCCGAGGCTCACAGGTTTGAGACCAGCCTGAGTATGAGCAAGACCATGTCTCTAAAAATAGCTGGGAGTTGTGGTGGATGCCTGTGGTCCCAGCTACTGTGGAGGCTAAGGCAAGAGAATCACCTGAGCTCAAGAGTTGGAGGTTGCTGTGAGCTATGATGCCATGACACTCTACCAAGGGTGAGAAAGTGAAACTCTGTCTCAAAAAAAAAAAAATGGCATTTTAAAAGTTCATTTTCCAATCATTCTTTGCTAGTATACAGAAATATGTTAGTTTTTGTATTCAAGGCTGTATCCAACAACCATACCAAATTAACTTATTTTTAAAGCTTCATTGAAAACTATCTGTATATTTGTTTGCATACACACACGTGTATACACACATATATTAAAAAAAAAAAACTAGCCCATCATAGTGGTGGGTGCCTCTAGTCCAAATTACTCTAGAGGTTGAGGCAAGAGGTTGACTTGAGCCCAAGAGTTTGAGGTTGCTGTGAGCTATAATGCACAGCACTCTACCAAGGTCAACAAAGTGAGGAAAGGAAAGGAAAGGAAAGGAAAGGAAAGGAAGGAAGGAAGGAAGGAAGGAAGGAAGGAAGGAAGGAAGGAAGGAAGGAAGGAAGGAAGAAAGAACGAAGGAAGGAAAGAAAGAAAGAAAGAAAGAAAGAAAGAAAGAAAGAAAGAAAGAAAGAAAGAAAGAAAGAAAGGAAGGAAGGAAGGAAGGAAAGAAAGGAAAAAGAAAGAAAGAAAGAGGGAGGGAGGATGGAAGAAAGAAAGAATCCAGTGAAAATACATTATTCCAAGGTGAGTGACACACCCTGAGGTATAAATTCTTTTGCAAAGAATGCTGTGGTGTCACAGCTCACAGCAACCTCAAACTCTTGGGCTTGAGCAATTCTCTGTGTCAGCCTCCCAAGTAGCTGGGACTACAGGTGCCTGCCACAATGCCTGCCTGTTTCTTGGTTGTAGTTGTCATTGCTATTTTTAGCAGGCCCCAGCCAGGTTCAAACCCACCAGCCCTGGTACATGTGGCTGGCACCCTAGCCACTGAGCTATGGGCGCTGAGCCTTGAGGTGCAAATTCTTTATCTACAATAATAAGAATAGAGTTTAAAGGCTGGAGAAAGGAGTTTGTCTGGACTTGGTTTGGGTTTGAGAAGCAGGAATGATAGGCCTGTAGAGTAAGCAACTAGTCAGTGAGGCAGTCTAGAGAAAAGACTGGTATAGGAAGCCTACAGCTGCTTATATTCACTGGCTGGGAAAATAGAGACCACAGGAACTCACATACACAATGACCCAAGATCTTAAGTAAAAATTTTTGCTAGCCTGGATTATGACCCTGATCTCTCCACATGTATCTCCTGCAAACAGATGGTCCAAAGTAAACTTATTGCAATTAAAGATGTTATCAAGCAAAGTAAAACAAAACACTCCACCAAAGCTTATATATAAAGACACTACATGAAAATGAGATGAATGAAACACGGAAAAAAATAGCAATAGAGAGTTCTCACCAAAAAAATGTAAAGCAGATGAAAATTGTGACTAAACATGTCAGCATGAATTTTGTAATATTAATTAAGTAGTCCTCCCAATAAGAATATAAAGCAGGAATACAAGACCTCATAGAATAGATAGCAGACAAGAAAAGGAAATGAAATAGGAGCTATTTCAGAGATAAAGAAGGAAGCAGAAAGAAAAAATAAAACCATTACAGAAATAAAGGAAAAACCAGAAGTAGCAAAAGAGAGAACAGGTACCACTGAATAAACAGTAAGAAACAGAAAATAAGAAGAGATAAACAAACAAAATGAAATTGAAATTGAAATTGGTTGCAACATTTTCCTGGTTTACTTATCAATTAATGAGTTAAATGAAATCCTTGACACATGTTCATTTTATATTCTTGAGAGTCGAGTCATGGTTATATCTTAAAATTATTAGCCGAGAAGCCTAATGGATATGCTTAACAAAACCAGGTATATTGTGTTACTAGAGAAATGTAACTTATAGACTGCTTAAACTCATCTTTTCTTGGCTTTTATATTGAATCCCAAATGGCAACAGAACTTTGCTGAATATGTTTATTTCATTTTTTCTTAATTTTTTATTGAATTTATGTTCTGTTTAGTTTCTGACTTCTGTATAGCCAATAAACTATTCCCCCTCAGTAGAAGCAATGACCAGGAATTAGGTTATATGGTCTGACCATTTGGAGATCTCTGCAAGTGGATTAGTAGATTATCTAGTCTCTGATGGTTGAGAAACAAAAGAGAATTTAATTTTTTTGTTGTTCTATTTGTCAGTTTTAAGCTCAAATTAATCGGTAATTTCATGCCCACAAGGAAGGAGAACAGCACTTTGATATCTGGACTGGTGACTTTCTGTGTTTACTCTTGACTTACAGCTGAAATTGTAGATCTTAATCTATATTGTTTCTCAATATTTGTGTCTATTTGTCTATAATTAAAAAAAGCCTTGAATTCATATTGTATGAGTATGAAATGTTCTCTAATTTCTGGAAGGTATTAACAAATTAGATGATAAAGGTGCTCTGTTCTAATTGGTTTATAGACACAAGGTCTTATACGTACATATTTTTTACATTCCAAGAAAAAGTTGAAATTTCAACACTAATGTGCTAAACTAGAAATGTTCTTACAAAAATCTTTACTAACTCAAAAAAATTTAACTCTTTGGAGAATGAGATTAATTTAATAGCTATGTCAGCCAAGCACAGTGCCTCACGCCTGTAATCCCAGAACTCTGGGTGGATTGCCTGAGCTCACAGGTTTGAGATCAGCCTGAGCCAGAGCAAGACCTCATCTCTAAAAATAGCTGAGCATTGTGGTGGGCACCTTTAGTCCTAGCTACTTGGGAGGCTGAGGAAAGAGAATCTCTTAAGCCCAAGAGTTTGAAGTTGCTGTGAGCTATGATGCCACAGCACTCTACCAAGGATGATAAAGTGAAACTCTGTTTCAAAACAAAATAGCTATGTCTTTTTTGGTGATTTATTTTTGTAAAGTATAAAACAAGGATATATTTTAGTTTACTTGTATCTGTTTTTCCCAAATATATTAAGATTTACTCCTCAAACAAGATAATATTACTTATTTATACTATTTAAAATTATGAAAAATGTAAGTTTGTATTCAACTAAAATTGAATCATTATTCTGACAAACTTTTATTTCAGCAGTAAATACATTATGTAGTATTCTGGGAACATTTCCAAGATATTTATCAACTTAAAGCACTGGACTGATATCAAATTAAGTTGGTTAATGGATTACATAATTTTTTAAGTGAAATAGAATGCTTAAATATTATTTACTAAGCCTAGTTTTAAGTTTATATAGTGCTGATTCTTACTTTTAGCATTGCACTGATATCAAATTAAGTTGGTTAATGGATTGCATAATTTTTAAGTAAAATAGAATGCTTAAATGTTGTTTGCCAAGCCTAGTTTTAAGTGTATATACTGCTGATTCTTACTTTTGTATTATACACAGAGGCAGTATCTTTAGGTCATGTTAATAGTTATGATCATTTTACTTTTTAGGAAAAGATAAATGTGTACATAGAAAGCGGTGCTACATGTGTTCATGTGGTTCTGCTAATTTTTTGTAATGCCTGTGGGTGAGAAATGGTTGTCAATTGTATCTCTCACATTTTATCTTTGAAATGGAATTTATTTTGGTAAAAAGTCACAATTAAAGCAAGTAGTTGACATTATATTGAGATCAATAGTGGCAAATAGGCATACAAGATCTAACAATTAAGTTCACAAAGTTTCCACTGTGTGCTTGTGTTGGCAGCACTGTAAAAACAACTTGGTTAAGGTTTTATAACCTTGGTATATCAGTGTATCACATTTGTGTCTGTGTCCATGTGTGGTTGTGTCTTGTTGAGTGGCGTTCATTATTGTTGTTACATGTTTTTGTGTGTTGTTGCAAGAATGTTGGAGCTTGAATTAGAGCAACAAACAAACATTAAATTTCTTCTTAAACTTGGTAAAAGTGGAAGTGAAATCAGGGACATATTAGTCCAAATATATGGGGATAATGCCAAGAAGAAAGTGGCAGTGTACAAATGGACTGTTTTTTCTGAGGGGAGAGAAAGCATCACTGATGAAGAACTGGTGAAAACATTGCAAAATTCATCAGATTGTGTTTCAAAATTATTAGATGACTGTGAGAAGTGTAGCAGACCAAGTAAACATCAATAGAGAAACACTTGGGAAAACCTTAATTGGCCAAGAACTAATGCATCATGACAATGCACCAGCTCACAAAACACTGCCTGTCAAGGAGTTTTTAGCTAGTAAACAAATAACTCTTTTGAAACAGGCTCCATACTTCCATGATCTTGCCTCCAGTGATTTTTTTCTTTACATAAAGATAAAGGAAATATTGAAAGGAAGGTATCTGATGACATTCAGGACATAAAGTGTAATACAACAGCTCTGATGGTCCTTCTAGAAAAAGAGTTCCAAAACTGTTTTGAAAAGTGGACTAGGTGCTGCATAAGTGCATAGCTTCCTAAGGGGAGCATTTCAAAGGTAAACATAGTAATATTCAGCAATGAAGCATGTAGTATTTCTTCTAGGATGCGTTTGCAAACTTAATGGTCAGAACTTGCATGCTCTTACTTTTAAAGAAAAAAGTAATTTGTTTTTGAGCATTGGTTCACAAACTTTCTGTTCTCCAGACCTCTTGTACTCTGAAAACATTCCTGAGGGTTTCATATGCATGTTCTAACTATTAATATTTACCATATTAGAAATTAAAACAAAATTTAAATGTGTATTGGGGTGCCCCAAAATGTACATACATTTTAAGAGATCTTGTTGGAAATAAAATCAATCATTCCCAAAAAGTATATAAATTGCAGGTAAAATAGGTATACCTGACCAAAATAGTATCTTAAATTCAACTTTGAAAAGTAATGCATAAGTAACATCTTTTAAAATGTGTATACATTTTTTACTGATAGAATTGACTTGAGATGAATCTACTGCATGTTAATATGAGCTTTATTTACTTTTGAGATAGGGTCTTGCTCTGTTCCCAGGTTTGAGTGTACTGCCATCATCAAAGCACACTGCAACTTCAAACTCCTGGGCTCAAGTGATTCTCCTGCCTCAGTCTTCCTGGTAGGTGGGATTGCAGGCAAATACCATTATTCCCAGCTAATTTTTTTTTTGTTTTTTTGTAGAGATTGGGGTCTTACTCCTGCTTAGGCTGAATCTTTAATAAACAATTATATTTGCTGGGCAAAGTGGATCATGCCTATAATCTTAGCACTTGGGAGGCTGATGAGGGTGGATTGCCTGAGTTCATGGGTTCGAGACCAGCCTGAGCCAGAGTGAGACCTCATCTCTAAAAATAACTGGGCGTTGTGGCAGGTGCCTATAGTCCCAGCTACTTGGGAGGCTGAGGCAAGAGATTGCTTGAGCCCAAGAGTTTGAGGTGGCTGTGAGCTATGGCGTTATGGCACTCTACTGAGGGCAACAAAGGGAGACTCTGTCTCAAAAAATATATATATTTTAAAAATCAATGAAAAGATTGTTTCACATTTTTGCAAAGTTTCTTTATGCCTGATATTATAGAAGTAGCTAGATTCTCCTATCTGCTTCTGCTTTCAATCTATTACAATATCACACATCATGTTGCCTTGTGATAACTACATGTCTTGTTATTATGAAAATAGTTTTGACCTGGCAGATCCCCTGAAAGGTTGTCAGTTTGTTCCAGAACATAAAAAAACATAATGAAGGACAAACTTGGAAAGTGAATTTTATTTGCCCTGTTTTAAACTTGACTCTAAAATAAAGATATGTAATGTGTTAAAATTGTAGCAAAGTTATATCAATTTTGATGGGCTTGCTTCCTTACTTGATTAATTAATGCCTTCATCTACAATATAAAAGCTATTCTTTATTTTCTGTGTAATTTGCCTAAATAGCAGATTATATGTTTTATCAGAATAATTTTCTGAGCATTATGTTGTCTTTTTATTCTTTATTTTTGGTTATTTAATGGCAAACAGCAAAGGTTCCTTACTTATCAAAGAGCTAAAGCTCTTTAGAATTGTGTTACCTGCTATGTTTATATTAAAATGTTTGTCACTTTGTTTAGATAGGCAATCAAATATTGTTTCTCAGATACACATGGTCCCATTTTAATTAAGTGCCCAATTTGCCTCTAACAACTTTTTTAAAAAAATTTCTTATAGTAAACTGTGTATGTTAATGCAATCATGGGGTACAGTGTGCTGTTTTCACATACATTTTGAAATACTCTCATCAAACTGGTTAACATAACCTTCATGTCTAACAACTTTTTTGATTTTACTTTTTGAAAAGTGGACCCCAAATATAAAAAAGATAAAAATAAAATTTCCAGAATATCTTTTAAGCTTAAAACTTAGGCTTCAAAGATGTTCAGAAGGACCCCTGGGAAATGTAAAGATTACTTTTTCTCTGCATGAAGAGTGAAATACTAAAAGTCATTAGATTAGTTTGTTGGGTTACTATTATTAAGAGTTGTGTGAGAAGAGTTGTAAAAACAGAAGAGATGCTTGGACTTTCTTATGTTAAATTTTTATAGATAAAACATTACGAATAAAAAATTTTTAGAAATTTATACTTTATAGGCAGTTTCTGGAGATTTTTCACTGTCCTCCCTATCCATAGGATGTTTTCACTGTAATACAGACACTAACAGCAACTCTTATGAATGCCTTTCAATAGTGGAAAGAATATTTAGACAGACATCATTAAGAAAATAAGAGGATGTGAATGACCCTATAAACCAACTGGACCTAACAAACATATTTAGAACACTCTACCCAATAGCAGCACAATACATATTCTTCTCAAGTGCTCATGGAACAGTCTCCAAGATAGAATATATGTTTGGCCACAAGACAGTTCTCAACAAATATAAAAAAGATTTAAGATGTATAATATTTTGTTTATATTGAGCACCCGTGGCTCAGTGGGTAGGGTGCCAGCCCCATATACCAAGACTGGTGAGTTCAAAACTGGCCTCCGCCAAACTGCAACAAAAAAATTGCCGGGCATTGTGGTGGGTGCCTATAGTACCAGCTACTCAGGAGGCTGAGGCAAAGAGAATAACCTAAGCACAGGAGTTGGAGGTTGCTGTGAGCTGTGTGATGCCATGGCACTCTACAAAGGGCAATAAAGTGAGACTCTGTGTCTACAAAAAATATATATATATATAATATTTTATGACCACCATGGAATGAAACTAAACATCAATAATAGAAAGAAAACTGGAAAATTTTCAATTATATAGAATTAACATACTCTTAAATAACCAGTGGGTCAAAAAAAATCACAAGGGAAAATAGAAAATAACTAGAGAGAAATGAAAATGAAAACAACTCATTAAAATGTATGAGATATAATGAATGTGATGCCCAGAGAGAAGTCTATACCTGTAAATGCCTATATTAAAAAAGAAGAAAGATCTAAAATCAATAGCCTAACTTTAAAACTTGAGTAACTTAGAAAAAGAAAGCAAACTAAATCCAAATCTTGAAGAAAGGAAATAGTAAAGATTAGAGTAAATGAAATAGAGGATAGAAAAATAATAGCATCACTGGAATCAAGAGTTGGTTCTTTGAAGACATGAACAAAATTGACAAATCTTTAGGTAGACTCACAAAGAACAAAAGAAAACTCATTATTAAAAGGCTATTTTTTATAGAAATAAAAAGTATTATAAGACATTGGTATGAACTAGTATATACCAACAAATAAATAACATAGATGAAATGACAAATTTCTAGGACACAGATTATTAAATTGGCTTTAGAAGAAATAGACAAACTCAATAGGCTAGGTGCAGTGGCTCATGCCTATAATCATGGCACTCTAAGCCAAGGTGGGTGGATTGCTTGAACTCAGAAGTTTGAGGCCAGCTTGAGCAAGGGCAAGATTCTCTACTAAAAAACAAAACAAAACAAACAAAAAACAATGAGCTGGGTATTGTGGCAGGCACCTGTAGTCCCAGTTACTCAGGAGGCTGGTGCAGGAGCACTGTTTGGACCCAGGAGTTTGAGGTAGCTGTGACCTATGATGCCATGGCACTCTACCCAGGGTGACAGTGAGACTTTGTTGTAAAAGAAATGAAAAGAAAATCTCAACAGAACTATAACAAGTAAGTCAAAACTTCCCAATAAACAAAAGTCCAGGACCAAGATTGCTTCACTGGTGAATTCTACCAAAAATTTAAAGAAAAATAAACAGCAATCTTTTGTAAACTTTTCTGAAAAACTGAAGAGGAGGGAACATTTCCCAACTTGTTCAATGAAGCCAGCATTGCCTTGATACCAAAGCCACATGTAGACATTACAAGAAAATTACAAACCAATGCAGTATATGAATATTGATTCAAAAGTCCCCAACAGAATACTAACAAACTGGCTCAGCGCCTGTGGCTCAATCGGCTAAGGCGCCAGCCACGTACACCTAAGGTGGCAGGTTCGAATCCCCAGCCTGGGCCCCCCAAACAACAATGATGGCTGCAACCAAAAAATGGCCGGGTGTTGTGGCAGGCGCCTGTGGTCCCAGCTACTTGGGAGGCGGAGGCAGGAGACTCGCTTGAGCCCAGGAGTTGGAGGTTGCTATGAGCTGTGATGCCATGGC